>JBBPBX010044604.1:0-27383 GCA_038048925.1 Garcialebias charrua
AAACATCTAAACATTGAAACACTGAAACATATAATAATAGACATAAGCATAAAATAGTAAAACTAACACTGTCCTGAGTTTTTTGCATAGTGGTATAAGAGTATGAAAATTTACACCAACTCTAAAACTAAAACATTAAACATTTAATGAACATAATACTGTCCTGAGTTTTTGCATACTAGTATAAAAAAAGAGTATAAAAAGTATAACTAAAATAAACTAAAGGTTTCTAGCATTGACATTTGCAAAGTGGCAAAGCAGCGTATGAGTTAATGTACACAGTATATGTATGAGGTAGTAGTTGATGTTGTTATAGAGGCAAAAAGTGGCATATGCAGTAAGGCACATTGGGCATCCCTAAATAAGACCGGTCAGAGCACACTGTATATGTATCAGCAGTGGTGTAGATATTAGAGTAGTGTAAATGTAAACAGTAGTAATTAAATGTAAGCAGTAGTAATAAAAGTAAACAGTATTAATAAATGTAAACAGAGAATGTAAACAGTATTATGACTATAGGCAGTGATGTAATACAAACATTAGTGCAAGTATGAGAAGTAGTGCAAACTGTATGAGCACATGACCGAGAGTTTAGTGAATAACCCGTTTGATGACACAGAGTCCAGTGTTAAAATCTTTGTGTTGTGTAATGTGTGAGAATGTGTGAGAAAGTTTTAGTGTTAAGGCAGTTCAAATGGGAGGGGGGGCAGAGCAGGCAGAGTGTTTAGCATCCTGACTGCCTGATGAACAGAGCTGTCTCTCAGTCTGCTGGTTCGAGCCTGGAGACTCCTCAGTCTCCTCCCTGAAGGCAACAGTCTGAAGCAGCTGTGTAGTGGGTGTGTGGGATCACCTGCCATGCAGAGGGCTTTCCGAGTGAGGCGGTTGCTGTGTAGGTCCCGCAGTGAGGGAAAGGAGGTGCCCACGATCTTCTCAGCTGCTCTCACAATGCGCTGGAGGCTCTTGCGGCAGGATGCAGTACATGCACCAAACCACACAGTGATGCAGCTGGTCAGGACACTTTCTATGGCACCTCTGTAGAAGGTGCACATGATGGGGGTTGAAGCTCCAGCCCTTTTCAGCTTGCGGAGAAAGTAGAGACGCTGGTGAGCCTTCTTTGCCAGTGATGCAGTGTTCCTGCTCCAGGACAGGTCCTCTGAGACATGCACTCCCAGGAACTTGGTGCTGTCTACTCTCTCCACTGCGGTGCTGTTGATGGTCAGAGGGGCATGTTGGGCATCCCTCTTCCTGAAGTCCACAACAATCTCCTTTGTCTTCTCCACGTTGAGAGTGAGATTGTTGTGTCCGCACCACAAGGCCAGGCGGCTCACCTCGTTCCTGTAGTCCGTCTCATCGTTGTTGCTGATGAGACCCACCACTGTTGTGTCGTCCGCAAACTTGATGAAGTGGTTGGAGCTGTACGATGGTGTGCAGTCGTGTGTTAGCAGGGTGAATAGAAGGGGGCTCAGCACACATCCTTGTGGGGCCCCTGTGTTCAATGTGATGGTGCTAGATGTGTTACTCCCGACCCGCACTGTCTGTGGTCTCCCGGTCAGGAAGTCTAGCAGCCAGTTACACATTGAGGTGTTCAGCCCCAGACTGTCCAGTTTAAGGATGAGCTGTTGGGGGATGATGGTGTTGAATGCCGAGCTGAAGTCGATGAACAGCATTCTAACATAGGAGTCCTTCGTGTCCAGATGTGTGAGAGCTGTGTGAAGGGCAGAGGAGATGGCATCGTCGGTTGAGCGATTAGGTCGGTATGCAAATTGGAAGGGATCCAGGGAGGCAGGGAGGACAGATGTGATGCTTTTCATGACTAGCCGTTCAAAGCACTTCATCAGGATGGGGGTGAGTGCTACTGGGCGATAGTCATTGAGGCATGCGGGCGTTGCCTTCTTTGGGACAGGGATGATGGTGGTGGCTTTGAAACAGGTGGGGACGACGGGCTGGCTCAGTGAGATGTTAAAGATGTCCGTGAAGACCGTTGCGAGTTCCCCTGCACTTCCCCTGACTTGTGAGGACAGAGGAGGACGTGATGGAACCCGTTCACGTCGTCCACAGAGCACTGATTGGTACCGCTTTAATTAATGTATCCATCTAATAATTATTCAACATTACTTATAGTTTAAAAAAAGATGAGTCCCTTTGAAGCATCTGTTTTATTTTCTATGTTTATTCTAACGTTATGTGCAAGTTTTACTGCACTCAGTCTTTACATCAAAAACGAAATTTCACTCAAATTCTGTCTAAATAACATCACTGCATTTTCATAGCTGGAGCATCAGGCTGTGCAGTGCCTGGTTTCAGCTGTAATAATAAAAATACCTGTAAAACTATTTAATATTCACCCTATTATAAGTTTAATCATATAAATATTTGGAACAGGTGAGCTCCGGAGAGGACATACTCCCTGATACTGGATGAAGTTGTGGGGGAACAGATTGCATGACACTGTGTGTGGGCAGCAGAGGAGTGGAGTGAGCTTGTCAGTGTGAGTCAATCTAGTACAACATGTTATGTGTTTTTATGCAGCTCTCAGAAACTAAAGTCTTCACTCCCAGACTGCTCCTCCTGTTAGCACCTAAGGAAGCAACACCTCCATTGGTCGACTGCCAGGCTCAGTGTTGAACTGAGCCTTGAAAACCAAACTTGATTTACCTTTAATAAGGATCACAAGTAGCTCCAACAAGCCCCTTGCTTGCGTCCACCAAACTCAATTGGCAATCTCACAACTCCACTTGCTCTAAGCAAGGCTCCACACTGTTCAGGTCTCAGCTCAGACTATTTAAAAGGCTGAGACTCAACAGGTGTTTAGGCTGAGTTAATCAAGCCTGATTAGGCTGAGTTAAAAAAAGTGTTCCTCAGCAGGCTGCTGGTCTTTCAGCAGACTTGCAGCCAACACAAACACAACAATGTTTTTAAAAACTCTGAACCCCCTCAGGTACATAACAGCAATTCAAAGACATTGTTCTCTCTCCTTCACTGTTCTGTCTCATCTCCTAACTCTCTACCCTCTCACATGGTTTCCACAGAATTTTGCAACTCCCTGATGTCATATTTCAATGAAAAGATTATTTCAATTCATAAACACCTTGGACCAAATACTGCCCCCAGCATCCTTGTCGAACTCCCCCCTCCCTCCCTCCCTCCCTTTCTCAGTCTTCTCCCTCCCCTCTGCTGATGACATTGCTGACATTATCAGAGTCAGAGAGTCTTTATTGTCATTTGCACCGCATGTGGTACATGTGATGAAAACGAGATTATGTACACAGGGTCCCAGTTACATCCAACAACAAATGCAAGAGAAAAACAGTAATAACATCTAGGATTAACTAAGAAAAACATCAACTAGTAATACACTAAGCCCTAATGTAGTAGAAAAACATCATTATAAACAGCAGCACGAACATGAGTCTGTATGAGCAGATGGTCACAAATGAACACAGCAACAAGAAAACAGATCAGCATCAGCATGATGTGATATTTTGCAGTGATTATTCTTATTTATTTATTCATGAGTCTAACAGCCTCAGGGTAGAAGCTGTTCCTCAGTCTAGTGGTTCTACATTTGATGCTCCTCAACCTCCGTCCTGAGGGGAGTGGGGCAAAGAGTGAGTGTGCTGGGTGAGTGAGGTCTTTCATGATGCAGGTGGCTCTTTTCCTGCATCTGGAGGTGTAAATGTCTGTGATGGTGGGGAGACTGACTCCAACAGACTTCTGTGCAGCCTTCACCACTCTCTGTAGAGCTTTCCTCTCTGCAACTGTGCAGCCTCCATGCCACACGTTGATGCTGGAGCACAGGATGCTCTCCACTGCACACCTGTAGAAGGAGGTGAGGACTGGGCTGCTCAGACCAGCTCGTCTCAGCCGTCTGAGGAAGTAGAGTCTCTGATGACCTTTCTTGATCAGGCTGGTGGTGTTGTTGCTCCAGCTGAGGTTATCATTCAAATGTACACCCAAGTATTTGTAGCTGGAGAGCACTTCCACTGCTGATCCACTTATGTTCAGTGGGGCGTGGGTTAGTGTTGGGCGATATGGAAAAAATCATATATCACGATATGGACTTTTTAATATCACGATAACGATATATATCACGATATATACAACACAATGTGTGTGTACAGGAAAATTTTGGACCAAAGTTTTTTTTTTTTGAATCAAAAAGAAAATAACACAAACAGTATAATAAGGCATACAATGCACATAAACAATAACAGTTGAAAAGACAATTAATCTAAGCAGAGAATTATTAATATAGTTCTAAACGGCAGCATAAAAAAAGAACAAATTGAGAAACATAGCACAAAATTAAATTGCGTGTGCAAGAGGAGTTTCAAGTTTTATGATAAGCTAATAACATATTTGTATAAGGACTGTGCTTTTTGGAGTTTGCAGCGTTTAAGTACATCCTTAAATATATTTACTTCACTTAAAAAAATACAAAATAAGGGAGAAGTTTTCAAGTAGAAAAGGAGTTTCTACTTTGGTCCAAATTTTTCCTGCAGATGGCGGTAAAACAACGGCCGCTAATAAAACCCACGAAGAAGAAATCCGCACTGGAAGTTGGAGTAAACAAGGCACAGAAAAGAGAAAACGTTGCGTTTGATTCCGGTTCTGTTGTGTCTCTGGTCTGTTTTGTATTGGTTAACTGGACCCGAGTTCGGACTCGGTTGGACTCTGAGTTCGTGTCCTCTGGACCCATATTGTCTCCGAGTTTCAGCGGAGCAAAATAATGGAAGCTAACAAGGTGAGCTTCCCCCTCTTTTTGGTAAAATATATTCTTCATGGGCTGCCTGTGCAGCGGTTTCTCCTTGTTGTGACACCGGCTTCATGCCTCCGCGTCTCCTCTGCTCTCGAGTTTAACAACGTAAAGCATGTGCCGCAAACCCACGCGTGCGTCAAACACAAAGCAGCGCCGTCATGTCGCTAAACCACAATATGAAGCTTCTTTGCGACAGTTATTTTTTAATTCTTATTTATCACGATAGAGACGATAGAAGGAAAGTAGCACGATAGACACGTTTCTATCGTCCCCACGATATATATCGTCATATCGCACAGCCCTAGCGTGGGTGTGTTTGTTCCTTCTGAAGTCCACAATCATCTCCTTTGTCTTCTTCACATTCATGTGAAGGTTATTCTCTTTGCACCAGCTCTCCAGGTGTTCCACCTCCTGTCTGTAGCTGGACTCATCATTGTTTGTGATGCATCCCACCACTGCTGTATCATCTGCAAACTTAACAATATGACAGCCTGGATGTGTGGCTGTACAATCATATGTGAGCAGAGTGAACAGAAGAGGGCTCAGCACACATCCTTGAGGAGAGCCAGTGCTGAGGGTAATGGTGGAGGAGGAGAAGTTGTGGATCTTCACGGACTGTGGTCTGTTTGTTAAGAAGTCTAGTACCCAGTTACAAATGGAGGGGCTTAGTCCAAGTGTGGATAGTTTGTCTATCAGAGTTTGGGGGATCATGGTGTTGAAGGCAGATGTGAAGTCCACAAAGAGCATACGCACGTATGAGTCCTTCTGATCCAGGTGGGTGAGAGCAGTGTGGACCACAGAGGAGATGGCGTCCTCTGTTGATCGGTTCTCGCGGTATGCATACTGATGAGGATCCTCGTTGATGTTGACGGTTGTCTTGATGTGGGACATGACCAGTTTCTCAAAACATTTAGCGACTATCGGGGTGAGGGCCACCGGTCTATAGTCATTCAGACCAGTCACTGTGGAGCTCTTTGGAACTGGGATGATGGTGGCAGTCTTCAGGCAGGTGGGAACTGACTCCAGTGCAAGTGAGGTGGTGAAGATGTCAGCCAGCACCTCACAGAGCAAGTCCAAGTCCTCATCCTGTCAAATTGACCCATTTCCCACAGTTCTTGTTAAATCCTGTCTCCCGGCTCTGCTCCCTATCATCACTAATATCATCCACTCCTCCCTAACCTCTGGCACTGTCCCCACAGCCTTCAAATCTGCTGTCATCACCCCCATCATCAAGAAACCAGGTCTTGACTTCACCAACTTCAATAATCTTTGTCTGATCTCCAATCTGCCCTTCATCTCCAAGATTCTTGAAAAAACTGTTGCTAGTCAACTTCACTCTCACCTGTCCAACAATAACATGTATGAAGAGTTTCAATCTGGTTTTCGCCCCCACCATAGCACCGAAACAGCTCTAGTAAAAATTACTAACAACCTTCTTCTTGCTGCTGACTCTGGTCTTTTGTTCATCCTCATTCTTCTTGATTTAAGCTCTGCCTTCGACACCATCTGTCATTCTATCCTCCTCAACAGACTAACCTCCACTGGTATCTCAGGTACCCCGTTAGACTGGTTCAACTCCTATCTCTCTGATCACACTCAATTCATTCAGCTTAAATCCTTCCGTTCCCAGTCTTCCCCTGTCTCCACGGGTGTCCCCTAAGGCTCTGTCCTCGGACCCCTCCTCTTCATCATTTACCTCCGTTCTCTAGGTCACATCTTCCGCAAATACGGCATCCATTTCCACTGTTATGCTGATGACACACAGCTCTACTTGTCATCAAAACCAAACTCCACCCGCCTGTTGTGTGAGCAGACACTAGGAACCAATGTGTTGGTACTGGGGCACCAGGGGACACATTAGGTGATACACCGTTGGTTGTAGAGTGACGCTCGTGAGTTGTACATGTGTTCGTGTTGAAGACTTAATAAAGCCTGACTGAGTATCTCCAAGTGCTGCCCGTCTGGATGGTGTCCACACTGAGGAGCAGACATAACATTACATGGTGTCAGAAGTGAAGAAGCCCGTCTCCGCAACGTCGACGTCGGTGAGAAAGCAGCAGTTTTAACACGGCGCGTCCCGTGAGTGAACGAGGAGCTAAGCTAACGCCGAGTGAACGAGTGAGCTAGGCTAACGCCTCGTGGACGACACTGCTAAGCTAACGCCGCGGACACGACGAACAGAGGATGGATTCCCTGTTCTCGATCAACCCACCTGAAAACTTGGATTTCAGCGATTATTCGTCATGGCCCAACTGGATTCGCCGCTTCGAAAGGTTTCGGATAGCAGCCGGATTGGACGGTAAAGACGAAAGCTATCAAGTGAACTCATTAGTTTACACGATGGGCGATAAAGCGGATGACATTTTAGGAACACTGGGATTGAGTCAGGATGAGCTTAAGAAATACAAGAGTGTAAAAGAAGCTTTTGACAGACACTTTATTGGCAAATACAACGTCATATATGAGCGGGCACGTTTTAACAAAAGAAACCAAGACGCTGGTGAATCAGCTGAATCCTTCATAGGCGCAGTCTATAAGTTAGCAGAAAACTGCCAGTATGGACCACTGCAAGATGAGATGATAAGAGACAGGTTGGTGGCGGGCATACAGCACCAGGGCCTGTCGGAGAAACTGCAGATGGACAGTGAACTAACGTTAGAAAAGGCGGTGCAACAAATAAGACGACATGAAGAGATTAAGAAACAACAACCGATCGTGAGAGAGACGACGGGAGCAACACAGCATGCTAATGTGGACTTATTAAATTTCAAGAAAAGAACTTTCAGCGACAACCGAGCACATAAACCACACGAAACAAACAGACAGAGTGAAATCCAAAAAGGATACAAGTACTGTGGACGCTGTGGTAAATCACCTGCACATAACAAAGTGAACTGTGCAGCACGAGACGCAGAGTGCAGGAAATGCAGAAAGAAGGGACATTTTGCAGCTGTGTGCAGATCAGCCAGAGTGGGAGCAGTCCAGATGGATGAGGACGTCGCACGGGAGGACGACAAACTGTTTTTGGGAGCAGTATCAGCAGGAGAACGCCCCAACAACTGGAAAAAAACGCTGGAAATCAACGGCACAAACATCACATTCAAGCTGGACACGGGAGCAGATGTGACTGTGATACCAACAGCCACCTACTCGAAAGACACACATGGCCCACTTACCAAAGCAGACAAGCCCTTGTGTGGTCCAGGTGGTGAAGCCCTGCAAGTGAAAGGTCAGTTCAACGCTCTCATGAAATACGAAGACAAAACTGCAACACAGCCAGTGTATGTCATGCAGAGACTGTCTACTCCATTACTGGGCTTCCCAGCTGTTTCAGCTTTGGGGTTGCTGCGCCCCATAGACAGCGTTAAAGTGCTGGAGGCTGACATGAAAAACATAAAAGATGAAACGCCAGAGTATGTTGATAGCGAGGACGTCGTCATCATCGAAGCATCCGGGCCGGAGTCACAGCCTGAGGAGTCCTGCAGAGAGACCAGGAACCAGAAGGTTAAAGATGTGGAGGAGAGTCCGACAGAAACAGCACAGAAGAGCAACATGGAGCTGAAGTCTGAAGCTTCTCCAGCAGAGGGCGCCAAGGAACAATCCTCTCAGATTCCGACCAAAACGAAGAGACGTCGGAAGAGGAAGCTCAGCCTGAAACAGAGACCGGAGCTTCAGATGAAAAGAGTGATGACAATGTTGGAGACTAGAAGCTTCAACTCACCTGCAGGAAGAGAAAAACTGAAGCAAAAAGGTACCAAGAAGGAACCCAAACACGACCAGGTACCAGAAGACCAAACACCACAGATGGTAAAAACTGAGCCGGAAGGAAGTTCAGAAGAAAACCATCCTCCAAAGAAAAGGAAGAAGAAGAAAAAAGAGAAGAAGAAAGAGAAGAAGAAGAGAAAGAAGAAGAGAAAAGAAAAGACTGAAGGTTCAGGTCCAGTTCCTGAAGACCTGCCTCCATCAAAGAAGATGAAGCAAGTCAGGACGGGTTGTTCACATCCTGCAGAGACTGGACTTGTAAATAGCATTCATAGAGAAGTGAGCTGTGGCCCACAGGGCAGAATAATCCCTGCACAGCTCTGGGGACGCAGGTAGTCGACCCTGACCCCTAGATAGGTCAAAGTTATAGTTGTTTGTAGTATTAATGATAAAGTACTAGTATAATCTGTTCACTTGGTAAAAGCATTTAAAAGGGTGTGGGTATGTCTGTTCAGCATGTTCATAATCAATGAGGACAATTTAAGTTTAAAGGCATAGTATGGATGCTAAGCTAAAAAGGGGAGATGTTGTGTGAGCAGACACTAGGAACCAATGTGTTGGTACTGGGGCACCAGGGGACACATTAGGTGATGCACCGTTGGTTGTAGAGTGACGCTCGTGAGTTGTACATGTGTTCGTGTTGAAGACTTAATAAAGCCTGACTGAGTATCTCCAAGTGCTGCCCGTCTGGATGGTGTCCACACTGAGGAGCAGACATAACATTACACCGCCCACCCTCCATCTTCACCGACTGTCTCAACTAGCTAAATCACTGGTTTTCTAACAATTTCCTTCAGCTTAACAGCAACAAAACAGAAATCATTCTTGTTGGTACCAAAAACTCTATTTCAAAATCAGAACATCTTCTCGTCCCCCTTAACAACTCTCTGCTATCCCACTCCCCTCAGGTCAAGAGTCTCGGTGTCATCCTCGACACCACTCTCTCCTTCACTTCACACATCAACAATATTACTCGGTCTGCCTATTTCCACCTCCGTAATATTAACCGTCTCCGTCCTTCTCTCACACCCCGCTCCACAGCCATCCTGGTGCACAGTCTTGTGACTTCCCGTATCGATTACTGCAACTCCCTTCTCTACGGCCTCCCCAACAAATCTCTCCACAAGTTACAGATGGTCCAGAACTCAGCTGCCCGTGTCATCACTCAAACCTCCTACTATAATCACATCACTCCTGTCCTGCAGCAGCTCCACTGGCTCCCGGTTAAATCACGCATTATCTTCAAAATTCTACTTCTCACGTTCAAATCTATCCACAACCTTGCCCCTCCTTATCTATCTGACCTCCTACAAATCTCCATCCCATCTCGCTCTCTCAGATCCTCCTCTTCGCTACACATCCGTGTACCCTCTGCCCGCCTCCCTACCATGGGGAGCAGGGCCTTCTCCTGCTCTGCCCCTCACCTCTGGAACGCTCTACCGCCAGACCTTCGAAACACCACCTCCCTTTCTCTGTTCAAGACAGCCCTGAAAACACATCTCTTTAGAATAGCTTATCATTAACTTTACTAAATATATTTTTATTATTTTGTATTTTATAATCTTTATGTATTTTATATTTTAATTTGTCACTGATAATGTTTGAACTGTGTTTGTTAAGTGTTCTTGGGTGTCCTGAAAGGCACTTTTAAATAAAATTATTATTGTTATTATTATGTATTTCCCAGCGTCAGAGGTTTCAAAATGCAGCTGCACGACTTTTAACAGGTACACAAAAATTTTACCGTATTTCCCCTGTTTTAGCTTCTTTACACTGGTTGCCAGTACATTACAGGATTCATTTTATGTTTGTTTATTAAATTTGTTCTTTTTTTTTACACAAAACACAATACAAAACAATCCCATAAATGATAACGTACAAAATATAAAAAAATGAAAGGTAGGAGAAAGAAGAAAAAATCTTATTATATCTGCCCCTTTTTTCAAACAATCAGTTCAAACAATATTAATCTTCCAGTAACAGAACAAAATGAATAACTCTTTCTAATTTTCTAACGCATACAATACACATTATGCTACTTCATATGTTTTTTTAACAATTTAGTTTTGATCATTTTCTTAAATGTTAACATTGACTTGGCATTTTTAACTTCATTCTCCAAACCATTCCATAATCTGATTCCCTGGATTGAGTAGACCGTCCCTTCAAACTAGTTCTGAATTTGGGTTTTACAAATATCTCTGTCCCCTTAATATTATAACAACTTTGTCTTTTAACAAAATGCATTTGGATATTTAAAGGTAATGCGTTATTCTGAGCCCGATACATAACTGATAAAATATTATATTCTACCAAATCATGGAACTTCAATAACTTCAGTTGATAAAATAATGTACTTAATGGATGACAGTAATGTTTTCTAGTGACAATTAGCTCTTTTCTGTAATACAAAAATAGGCTTTGTGATTGTTTTACACGCCTTCCCCCAAACATCAGTACAATAGATTCAGTGTGGAACAATGATTGTGTTATACAAAAAATACAGAGCTTTATCATTTAATAAGTCCTTGACTTTATACAGTACTGCAATGGATTTAGCTATTTTTATTCTTACAGAGTTTATGTGTTGTTTCCATGTCAATTTGTTTGTTTGTTTGTTTGTTTATTTATTCATTTCATTTCCAGTAAAACAATACAATTTCAAGAGAAAAAAATATAAAATACCTATAAAATGAAAGGCGGCAGAAGAAGAATTAAATCTTATCAATTCTGCCCCTTCTTAACAAAATCAATTCAAACAATCAATTCAAGCAATAATCACAAATAATACAACAAAACCCAAAACATATCACAATTATTCTTTATAGTTTTCGCTAATATTAACTAACTTAAATGTATCTCGTCAGCATTATATTCTTTATCCTTTTCTTAAATACAAATAATGATTCCTCATTTTTAATATCATTATTCAAACCATTCCATAGATCAATTCCCCTCATTAAAGTAGACCTACCCCGCAAACTTGTTCTAAACTTTGGCTTAACAAAAATATCAGTTCCTTTTAAATTATAGCAACTGCTCCTTTTTACAAAATACGCTTGTACGTTCGATGGTAAATTGTGATTCTGAGCCCTGTACATTAGTAATAGAATAAAGTAGTCCACCAAATCATAAAACTTGAGTAATTTCAGTTGATAAAATAAAATACTTGAAGGATGACAATAATGTTTTCTTGAGATAATTCGTACAGCTCTTTTTTGTAAAATAAAAATAGATTTGGTTGCAGTTTTACAAGCTGTACCCCAGACACCAATACAATAAATTAAATTTGGCACAACAATTGTATTATACAGTAAACACAAAGCCTTGTCTGTCAGTAAGTCCCTCGTTTTATATAGTACTGCCATGGACTTAGACATTTTAGTTCTTACAAAATTATATGTTTTTTCCATGACAATTTATCATCGATAATCACACCCAAAAACTTTACTTCATTCACTCTTTGTATCTCCACACCATCAATCTTGAAAAGAAAATCCATAGTTGACTTTTTTTTACTAAATATCATATAATTAGTTTTTTCCACGTTCAGTGATAACTTGTTTAATTTAAACCAAGTTTGAATTTTGTCAAACTCCATCTTCATTAATTCAAACGTCTGATTCAAGTCTCTACCCGAGCATAAAAAAGTAGTGTCATCTGCAAATAAAACACACCTTAGAATCCCAGACACCTTAATTAAATCATTTACATATAAAATAAACAACTTAGGGCCAAGCACTGAACCTTGTGGTACTCCACACGAAATACTGCATAGTTGAGATCTCACATCATCAATTTGTACAAACTGTTTTCTGCCCTTCAAATAACTAGATATCCACTGTATGGCTAGACCTCTAATACCGTACTGTTGCAATTTTTCAAGTAAAATGGTGTGGTCAATGGTGTCAAAAGCCTTTCTCAAATCAACAAACAGACCCATACAATACTGCTTATCATCTATTGCTGAAGTAACCTCTTCTATCAGTTCCATAAGAGCCAAACTTGTCGAATTATTTGATCTAAAACCATACTGACTATTACTCAAGATATTGTTTTTATCAAGAAACTTGTCCAATCTGGACACAAATAATTTTTCAAGGATTTTTGAAAACTGTGGCAACAAAGAAACAGGTCTATAATTATTAAATAAACATTTCTCCCCATTTTTAAAAATTGGAACCACCTTTGCAATTTTCATTTTTTCAGGGAATATACCTTTAGAAAGTGATAAATTACAGATGTGTGTAAATGGCTCTATAATATGACTTATTATCTCCTTCACAACCATCATATCCAAATCATCACAGTCTTTAGATCTTTTATCAGTAAATTGTCCAACAACCTTCATTATTTCTTCTTTAGTGGTTCCATTTAGAAACATACTGTTTACACAACCACTGATTAAATAACTCACGTTTTCATCCATTTTAGGAATTGAGGTTACAAGATTAGATCCCACATTTACAAAATAATTATTGAAACCATTTACAATTTCTTTGTCATCATGAATTTCTGCATTATTTTCCACAAAGTATTGTGACAATCCCATGTTACCCTTATGTTTATTTAGAACACTGTTAATTACTCTCCATGTCGCCCTCATATCACCACTGCATTAATGTAATAATTGACTGTAGTATTCCCTCTTATGTTTTCTTATAATCCCTACTAACTTATTTTTGTACTTTTTATATTTTTCTTCAGCATCCTTTGTTCTAGACTTTATGAAACGTGAATATAGATTATTCTTTTTTTTACATGCATTCTTTAATCCATTAGTCATCCAAGGATGATCTACTTTTTTATCCTTAATGTAGATTTTCTGCATACAATTTTTTTAAACAAATTTTCAAGGATCCTCATAAATTCATTGTAAGATTTGTTTACGTCATCAATATAAATTTCATCCCATTTTTGTATGTCTAGATCTTCTTTGAATTTGTCTAATGCTTTTTTTGATGTGTTTATTATATTATGTTTTCTTTTAATTGTTGTTGGTTTACTATCATCCATCCATCCATCCATCCATTTTCTTCCGCTTATCCGGGGTCAGGTCGCGGGGGTAGCAGCCTAAGTAGGGAGGCCCAGACTTCCCTCTCCCCAGCCACTTGGAGCAGCTCCTCTGGGGGAATCCCAAGGCGTTCCCAGGCCAGCCGAGAAACATAGTCCCTCCAGCGTGTCCTGGGTCTTCCTCTGGGTCTCCTCCCGGTGGGACATGCCCGGAACACCTCACCAGGGAGGCGTCCAGGAGGCATCCTAACCAGATGCCCGAGCCACCTCAACTGGCTCCTCTCGATGTGGAGAAGCAGCGGCTCTACTCCGAGTCCCTCCCGGATGACTGAGCTTCTCACCCTATCTCTAAGGGAGAGTCCAGCCACCCTGCGGAGAAAACTCATTTCAGCCGCTTGTATCCGAGATCTTGTTCTTTCGGTCATAACCCAAAGCTCATGACCATAGATGAGGGTGGGAACGTAGATCGATCGGTAAATTGAGAGCTTTGCCTTTTGACTCAGCTCTCTCTTCACCACGACAGACCGGTACAATAATAATAATAATAATGAATTCAATTTATAACGCACTTTTCATTAATGAAAATCTCAAAGTGCTACAAGGTGCAACAGAAATTAAATGTCAATAAAACAAGTAATAAAACAAGTAAAATCAATAACAGTATCAACTAAGATCAAAAGTAGAATCATGAGGAGGTAGAGTATGCTCGGTTGAAAAGAAAGGTCTTCAAGCCGCTCTTAAAGTCAACCACAGACTGTGGGACCCTCAGACAGTCAGGAAGAGAGTTCCACAGGCGGGGGGCAGCCACACTGAAAGCCCGGTCTCCCATGGTCCTTAATTTGGTTCTCGGAATGTGAAGGAGATTACTGTTCGGTACAGCGCCCGCTTCACTGCGGACGCTGCACCTATCCGCCTATCGATCTCACGCTCCAGTTTTCCCTCATTCGTGAACAAGATCCCGAGATACTTAAACTCCTCCACTTGGGGCAGGACCTCCTCCCCGACCCGGAGAGGGCATGCTACCCTTTTCCGGCTCAAGACCATGGCCTCGGATTTGGAGGAACTGATCCTCATCCCGGCCGCATCACATTCAGCTGCAAACCGCTCCAGCGAAAGCTGTAGATCACGAGCTGATGAAGCCAATAGGACCACATCATCTGCAAAAAACAGAGAAGTGATTCTAAGGCCACCAAAACGGATCCTCTCAACACCTTGGCTGCGCCTAGAAATTCTGTCCATAAAAGTTATGAACAGAATCGGTGACAAAGGGCAACCTTGGCGGAGTCCAACTCTCACCGGAAACGAGCCTGACTTACTGCCAGCGATGCGGACCAAGCTCTGACACCGGTCGTACAGGGACCTAACAGCCCGTATCAAAGGGCCTGGTACCCCATACTCCCGGAGTACCCCCCACAGAACCCCCCGAGGGACGCGGTCGAATGCCTTCTCCAAGTCCACAAAGCACATGTAAACTGGTTGGGCAAACTCCCACGCACCCTCCAGGACCCTGTTGAGGGTGTAGAGCTGGTCTAGTGTTCCACGACCAGGACGAAAACCACACTGCTCCTCCTGAATCCGAGGTTCGACTATCCGACGGACCCTCCTCTCCAGAACCCCTGAATAGACCTTACCAGGGAGGCTTAAGAGTGTGATCCCTCTATAGTTGGAACACACCCTACGGTCCCCCTTTTTGAATAGGGGAACCACCACCCCAGTCTGCCAATCCAAGGGAACTGCCCCCGATGTCCACGCGATATTGCAGAGTCGCGTAAGCCAACACAACCCCACAACATCCAGAGCCCTAAGGAACTCAGGACGAATCTCATCCACCCCCGGAGCCTTGCCACCGCGGAGCTTTTTAACCACCTCGGCGACCTCAGCACCAGAGATTGGAGAGCCCGACCCAAAGTCCCCAGGCTCCGCTTCCTCAGTGGAAGACGTGCCAGTAGGATTGAGGAGGTCTTCGAAGTATTCCGCCCACCGACTCACAACATCCCGAGTTGAGGTCAACAGCACGCCATCCCCACCATAAATGGTGTTGGTCGCGTACCGCTTTCCCCCCCTGAGACGCCGGATGGTGGACCAGAATCGCCTCGAAGCCGTACGGAAGTCATTCTCCATGGCCTCTCCGAACTCCTCCCACGCCCGAGTTTTTGCCTCAGCAACCACCCGAGCCGCATGCCGCTTGGACTGCCGGTACCTATCTGCTGCTTCCGGGGTCCCACAGGCCAAAAAGGCCCAATAGGACTCCTTCTTCAGCTTGACAGCATTTACTATCATCACTTTTGTAAATTGAGAAAACCGGTAAATGATCACTGATATCCATCATCAATATACCACTTATCACCTCCCCATCTGTAATGTTTGTGAATATATTGTCCATTAATGTTGCACTTTGGGTAGTAATTCTTGTCGGATTTGATATTAACGGATTTAAATTTAAACTATACATTGAGTTTACAAATATACTGATATTATTAGGATCTGCCTTGTTATCTAAATCAATATTGAAGTCTCCACATAAGAAAACTTTTTTATTTTTGCTCTTAACTAACAACTCCAATATTTTATCATTAAATGTCTCTATCTTTGAAGATGGTGATCGGTAGACACAGCTTATTATAATGTTTTTTCCACATTTGTTTATAATTTACACTGTGATCATTTCCATCATATTGTCAACAACAATTGACATATCTTTAATTAATTTACATTTTATTTCCTTGTTTATAAATGAAGCCACTCCTCCTCCTTTTTTATTTTTCCTATTCATATGATGTAATTCATATCCTTCAATATGTATATTATTTATATTATCATCATTAAGCCATGTCTCCGACAATGCTATTACTGTATTTTGAAAGTTTTATTAATGTTTTTGAGATGATCTAGCATGTATGATAAATTTGCATTTATACTTCTACAGTTTAGGTGAATTAAAGAAAGATCATCATCTGTTATATTCACATCTATAAATTGCTCTTTATTATAGTATTTACTTTCTTTTTTAGTTAGAAAAATACTTCTCTCGAACTCCTCATCAACATTATATATTTTAGATATCGAATCATCATGCATCGTCATTAACCTTGTGCTTCTTCATCATGTTGATTTATTTCATCATAACTTTGATTAGACATAACAGGACACAGACACCTTCTATATGTTATGAGCCGATAAAAAGGAAACAATTAAACACTGAGAATAAATCTGACTTACAATAATGATATTTATTTTAATATAGACAAAGGGTTTGATTTAAAATAAATGGTACCGAATATTTAGGAAGTGACCCAAGATGTTAAAACAGTCAGCTGCCCTCACATGCACTACAAACAAAATACAATTCAATAAACTAGGCAGACCAACAAAAGACAAAAACTTTAAGGACAGCAGGTGACAGTGATCAACTGTAAAAAACAAAACAAATTTATTAAATACAAAACTTTAATGGAGTCACTCTTAAAACAATTTAAAAATCAGTGCACACCTGCGGCGTCTGATAAGCCCACACCCAGTCACAGCAAATCCCAAATGGCATAGAAACGTGTGGCCCTACCAGACAAAAATAAAGAATAAACAAAACCATATAATACAATTTAAAACCCAGAAACCTGCAAGCCTACCTGTGGCGTCGAACCCCACACCCAGGTAGTCCTGCTTCAATCTGCTTCTTTAAAACTGTGTGGTCCTGTTGTAAACACATCACACATCAGAATAAAACCCAACTGTTTATAAATAACACTCAATATGTTTAAAAACAAGCCTTCAAACCTACCCCAAGCGCCTGCACCACAGCATGTGTGAACACAACACACCTGGCCACTCTCAGGAAATTGCACCCTGTCATCAATACTGACAACTTCCCTTTTCTAGAGGCTTACAGCACAGGGAAATTGTGCCACCTTGTGGTGCCACCTGTTACATTCCCCCCCATCATCGTGCATCGACGACCCGACGATGTACCTGAAGAAATTAACCAATACCGGACAGCTATTCTTTTGTCTGCACAGAACGGGGCAGCCTGAATGGGTTTGAATGTTGTCCTGCAGTCTTCCTAGTTGACCTCCTGGGCTCTGAATTTATGGTTGTACCAGTTTCCACAGCGGATACTTGGCCAGGAAAAAGCTGACCATCAGGCAGTACATCTTCAGAAATACCTGCTTCAACATCCTCAACATCCGATAAGATTTCAGACTTAGGCAAATCAACAATTACATTCTCTGCCCCACTGTCAGTCAACACATTTTTCTCAGCCTCCATATCTTGAGACTCCACCACACTACTTTCAGGAACGCTTCTAAGCTCGGCCCGGTGTACTTGGCGGAAGGGTCCTTCCTGATCCACAGGTGCTATAGAATACACTACACCTCGATCAGGAGGTGGGCGAACCACTTGATAAGGAGTGGAGTCATAAAAATCCTGAATCTTACTCCGACCCCGGACAGAGTGATTTCTGGTATACACCAGATCTCCCTCCTGAAAATCTGGAGCAACATCCCCATCCTGATTTCTCTGAGCTCTTTTACTCTCCAATTTTCGATGCACCATGTCATAAGCCACCGTTAGAGACTTTTGGTGCTCTTCTACCCACTCTTCCAAGGGCAGGCCAAGATCTTCATCAGTTTCCCTCCGTCCCACCAGGAAATCCACAGGCAACTGTGGCTCCCTACCAAACATCAAGAAGTAGGGTGTCATTCCAGTGGATTGATGGATAGTTGTATTATATGCAAAGGTAACTTGAGAAATATGGCGAGGCCACCTACGTTTCTGTTCTGGTGGAAGTGTTCGAAGTAAATCATGTAAGGTGCGATTAAAACGCTCACACTGCCCATTCCCCTGAGGATGATAAGGGGTAGTGCGGCTTTTCTCGATTTTATACAACTTACAGAGCTGATAGACCAAATTACTCTCAAAATTTCGCCCTTGATCAGAATGAATCCGGCTTGGGGGCCCAAACAGCTGAAACCAATGTTTCACTAGTGCCTCTGCAACAGTACTCGCACGCTGATCTTTCGTGGGAACAGCCTGTGTATACTTGGAAAATACATCAGTCATTACAAGAACATTTTCTCTACCATCTGTAGAAGGTTCTAAAACCGTGAAGTCTATTGCCAAAATCTCATGAGGTCTAGAAGCTTTTAACAAGGACACCAACTCCCCATACTCAGAAGGGCGGGAGACAGAACTTTCACAAGAGGCAAACATTTCATTCAAGACTGGGTTGTTAGAATTACACTTGAATTTAGATGACTGATGTTCATATTGCGCCATCCACCTAGTGGCTTCCCCTCTAACATCCCGGATTGTCCACGCTGGGTTGGAACTGATTAAATCTCGTAGTCTTATTCTGAGTGCCTGCTCTCTCACACCATCACAGAACTGGTCACGTAAGTCTTTAAAGGATTCTGAAGCAGCGTGTACATCATTTTTGACTATCTGATCCATCAAGTCCATAAGAGCATGAGAATAATCAAGCAAAGACTCCCCCTCAAGCTGTTTACGGTTAAAGAATCTACGTTGTAAAGAGATTCTTGAATGCATACAACCATAGACTTCTTTAAGTACATCAAAAATACCTGTAACACTCTCCTTTGTAGCTGCAGGAAGAAATTTAATTTCAGTCCGGGCAGCACCCTCTAGATGTTCAAAAACAATTTGTGCCCGGTCCTTTTCCGTGAGCCCTCTTGTTTGCACATAATTACTCATCAGTTCAATCCATTCATCCAAAGTTAACGACTCTGCACCATCCAGTTTTCCAGAAAAGAATGGCAGTTTTCTGTCCTGCTGCACATAAATAACAGGAGTGTGCCTTACAGCTTCTGCAGCTCCTGAAGACGTTGATTGACTTTCTGAGCCTGCGGCCGCTCCTCTGAGAGCCGCCAGCTGACTTTCAAGGTCCTTTATTCTCTGTGACATGGCCTGTTTATCCAGCACCTCCTGAGCCGCAGCGCTGCTGGACACGTCCATATTGATGCCTTGTCGCCAACGAGAAGACCCACTCCCACTGTCCCTGCTGTCCTTATAATGCAACTCGTACACAAAAAAAGAAAAAAACTGGTCACTTCCCGTACTTGTTTACCAAACAACGCCAAATGTTATGAGCCGATAAAAAGGAAACAATTAAACACTGAGAATAAATCTGACTTACAATAATGATATTTATTTTAATATAGACAAAGGGTTTGATTTAAAATAAATGGTACCGAATATTTAGGAAGTGACCCAAGATGTTAAAACAGTCAGCTGCCCTCACATGCACTACAAACAAAATACAATTCAATAAACTAGGCAGACCAACAAAAGACAAAAACTTTAAGGACAGCAGGTGACAGTGATCAACTGTAAAAAACAAAACAAATTTATTAAATACAAAACTTTAATGGAGTCACTCTTAAAACAATTTAAAAATCAGTGCACACCTGCGGCGTCTGATAAGCCCACACCCAGTCACAGCAAATCCCAAATGGCATAGAAACGTGTGGCCCTACCAGACAAAAATAAAGAATAAACAAAACCATATAATACAATTTAAAACCCAGAAACCTGCAAGCCTACCTGTGGCGTCGAACCCCACACCCAGGTAGTCCTGCTTCAATCTGCTTCTTTAAAACTGTGTGGTCCTGTTGTAAACACATCACACATCAGAATAAAACCCAACTGTTTATAAATAACACTCAATATGTTTAAAAACAAGCCTTCAAACCTACCCCAAGCGCCTGCACCACAGCATGTGTGAACACAACACACCTGGCCACTCTCAGGAAATTGCACCCTGTCATCAATACTGACAACTTCCCTTTTCTAGAGGCTTACAGCACAGGGAAATTGTGCCACCTTGTGGTGCCACCTGTTACATTCACTATCCAGATTTTTCCAAATCTTTCACATCTTGTATCATTTTTGCCTGCGATCCTTCCTGTGCCCGTACCCAGATCTTTCCATTTCTTGTCCACGTAGACACTATCTTTTCCTTTTTCATTAACAATCTTGCTTCGCATGCAATAATTCCATTATTTTTTGTCAAATGTTCATTTATATAAACATTTGTTCCCTTGAGTTTATTTGCTTGCATGATTACTGTATCTCTAGCTTTTCTACTAATAAATTTTACAACGATAACCGGTTTGGATTTTTCAACTTTGTTAGGCAAGGTATGACACAAAGATATGTCTTCAGAATTAATTTCTATTTTCTTATTTTGTAAAAAAGTCACAACTTGCTCTTCCAAAGGTCGCTGTTCCTGTGAAGATGCATTTTCAGCAGTTCCATCACTGGTAGCGGTCTTTTTGTCTGAACGAGTTTTAATCACAAGACCAGATATTACGAGATTGTCTTGTCTTGCGTTTATTTCCAGTTCCTCCACTCTATGTTCAAGTTCCAGAATTTTTTTATCCTTCAAATTTATTTGTAATCTTAATTATTTCACTTCATCCAGCAGAAGTTTCTGTTGGTTTGATACATTCCTGAGCTCTTCACTCATAAAGTTCAGAGATTTTTTTATCTCCTCCAAATCATCCGTGTTAGTCTCCAACAGATCCTGTTTTTTTGTTTTTGATTTTGCCGTTTCTGTACTCACAAAATATGACACTCGCCCGTTGGTGTTGGTTTATGAAGTCTTCAGCCTTTAGCAGTTAGCCTTTAGCCTAATGCACCAGCCCTCGATCTCCACCGCAGACCGGCGTCCTCCACACCTTTGAACCAGGAAATAGAAACTCGCCGGCTCAGACTCCCCCCGCAGACCGGCGTCCAGGAAGTAGAAACTCGCCGGCTCAGACTCCCCTCGGATCCACGGCTCGAATTCATCCCAAAACTGGAACGTAGCTCCACCGACGCTTGTCCTCGACACCGACACCTCTCCTCCCCGCAGCAGCAACGGACCCCGGCCCAACAGCCGAAGAGCAGCCAGCTCCAGCAGGCTCCCAAAGGTAGGTCGCTAGCCAGCGACACAGCCCGGAAAGCTAATGACCAAACAATCCGGTCCCACCAAAAAACGTCACCTCACTCACTCTACAAATCTCAACACTCTCAATTTTGAATGGAACATCAGCAGTTTTCTTTTTATTACTGAATATCATGTAATTAGTTTTTTCTAGATTTGATGATAATTTATTGGTTTTAAACCGTTTGTATTTTGAAAAAGTCTGTCTTTATCGACTCCAACATTTGTTCTATATCTTCACCTAAACAAAAAAATGTGGGATCATCAGCAAAAAGTGCACATTTAAGGAGTCCTGACACATTTACCAAGTCATTCACATATAAAATAAATCGCTTTGGTCCAAGTACAGAGCCTTGAGGAACTCCACGTGTGATATTACAGAGGTCAGATCTTACATCATTTATCTGTACAAACTGTTTCCTATCTTTCAAACAGCTAGATACCCACTGTAATGCTGGTCCTCTAATACCATATTTGTTCAATTTTTCAAGGAGAATGGTGTGATCAATAGTATCGAATGCTTTAAAAAAATACTGACACAATACTGTATTGTTTTTGATCGACAGCAGTAGTTATTTGTTCCATTAATTCCATGAAAGCCATTGATGTAGAGTTTTTTGCTCTAAACCCATACTGTCTGTTGCTTAAAATATTTTGTTTATCTATAAATTGATCTGGTCTGTTCACAAATAGTTTTTCAAGAATTTTTGAGAACTTTGGTAACAGGGATATTGGTCTAATTGTTGNATACTGTAGGTCTATAATTGTTGAACACACATTTATCACCATTTTTAAAAAGAGGAACTACCTTAGCCACAGTTCCTGTTGGAGCTGAGTCATAGGCCACCAGGACAGGGGTACTTGTTTGTTTAGCTTTCTGTAGTCAATCGTTAGTCTCCACTTTCCATTCGGTTTCTGAACTGGCCATAAAGGCGCAGAGTAAGTGCTGTTACACGCTCTGATGATACCCTTTTTTAACAGGTTGTCAATTATTTCCCTTACAGGTTGATGTGCTGCCAGGGGAATCTTGTATTGTCTGACAAATGTGGGTGGAGCATCGGGAGGGGTTGGGATGCTCACTGTGTGGAGCTTGGTCAACCCACAATCCATTGAATCAGTTGAGAATGATTTCTCATACTTTAAGAGAACTTGGCGAAGTTTGTCCCTTTCTTCATCAATTTTAAGGGTGTTGGCTTGGGCAACTACCTGTTCAATCTGTGAAGCAATTGAGAGGGGTTCTTGCTCTTTGGGGAGGTCCAGTGAGTCCCTTTCTGTGTCGTTTAACCTCTTTATAGGCAGGACACTGTATGTTTGAGGGCCCATGCCGTCTTCTCGGTTCAGACCGACTTTGTAGACCATGTCTTGGTCGATCTCATTGACAGAGATGAGAGCTATGGCCTGTTTTGGTTTTGTGAACAAGACTTGCCCCGTGTGTTGACTTGGGATCAGGATTTCTGAGAGTCCTCCCAGAAATGGAATGCTCAGTTCAAAATTGTGGAAATCAGTGGAGATTAACCATCCTAGCCTTGTGTTTTTCTTGATTAGTACCTCTTCTGTGCCTGTGTTACACACAGCAACAGATGTGGTTCTGCCTTTGAGTCTCACTGGGCTCGTGGCCTCAATGGACAGTCCTAGATTGAAAAACTCAGGAGATGGTTGAAAGTATGCCTGTTTAATGCTAATAGCTTGATTAGCTACAATGTGAATTTGCACCATCTGGTTCAATACCTGAGGTAGTTCTGTGGTGGTATGGCTGTTAACAATATGGCAGACTTCTGGGATGGTCTGTCCAGCCTTAAGGTTTTCTGTGGTTAGCACAAGAGGGTCCTTTGTGGCTGTTTTTAGGGACCACAGTACATTGTTGATGGTGTCCACTCGGACACCTAATCTTACCAAAATGTCAGAGCCTATGTAGGTAGCATGTGGTAAGTTTGGGATCACAAGGAACGGATGGACCAGTTCTCGTTGGTTCCAGTCCAATTTCAGTTCAATGATTCCTTTAGCAGTCATTACCTGTTTATTTTTGAGGTCTTAAGGAAAGCGGAAAGCTTTTTCGGTTAGTTCTAGACCCAAATGTTTTTGAACCAAGGTTTCATAGAAAACTTGGCTGATTGCTGAATTATCTGTCAAAGGAGACAGTACAGTATCTTCGGTGTTGGATCCTTGGATCTCTACACCTTTTACTACCTGTGGTAGGTAGTGTTCAGTGAGTGCTGATTGTTTCAGCTCGCAGAGGAGACTCTCTTGTTGGGCCAGGGTTGGGTCCAACCGTTGGATCTCTTCTTCCGCACCTGTTTTTGAAGATTCACTTTCCGGGCTTGTGTCCACAAACGAGGAGTCCCTTGGGCCTTCCGCGGTACCTGCTGTTAGGCAGTTAGTGTCACCCTTTGGAGGCATTTCTATTGGCTTTGGTTGTCTCACTCTGGCCCACATTTTCTGTTCACCATAGTCTATAATCGCATCAAAGCGATTTATAAAATCTTGGCTAACCAAAACTGGGAATGAGTCAACTGTAGACACATATACCGAGTGGTTTAGTGTCATTTCGCCAATCTGTATGTGAACCATGGCTATAGCTGTTAGGGTTGCTCTCGTTTCTGAGAGACCCTGCATTTCAATAGCACATTCTAAGAGGGGTATTTTTTTGTCAGCACTGTTAGCGGCAGTCCTTAGCTCCTCGAATAGTCTGGCTAACATAATAGTTATGTTGGCACCGCCGTCCAAGAGGGCTTTGTGGGTGAGGACCCCTTCTAGTGGGATTGATAGGTAAGCTTTATTAGCGTACCGCTTTCTGATAAAGTTACACAGGAACCTTTTAGGTTTTGGCCAGCGTTTCTTTTTACGCTTGCGTCTGTCTGTGTCATTTTGGTTCATCTGAACCATCAGTGCAGTCGCAGTTGTGTCTGAGAGTTCAGTCTACAACGGGTCACCGTCGTTGGTGTTTGAGTCTACCCCCCTTTGTCTGATGAGGGGCTCTCATACTCTGTAACAACAATGTCATGTTGGCTGTCAATGTCTTGTCAGCATCTGTGTCAATGTCGTTATTTGTGTGTTCGGAGTTACCATCAATGGCCCTCATGCACGAACCATTCGTACGCACAGATTTGTGCTTATACTGTGCGTACGAGTGATTTAGGATCATTTGTGGCATCCAACAATGTTTTCGTATCCTAGGATTTTTCTCAGATACGAACAAAATTTACGAGTGGTCCGGACCTGTCGTATAATTTAGGAGCGTCAGTCTGCTGTCATCCAGACGGGATTTCTCCACTAATAACTTCATATTTCGTTATTTAGAAAATATTTTGGGTTTAAAATATTCACGCACCATAATTATTCTTGACAATAGGTTATTCTGTTTGAATTAGAATTATAATTTTAAGTTTAATTTGTCTGGTGTGTCGCGCAGGCTTCAGTGAGTCGTGCGCTCCCCTTGGTCATCAAAGCCGCTCCTAACACCCAGGTACATAAAAGTCCCATACACCGCCGCAGAACAAGTACGAATTAAGACTGATTTTCATGCTATTGCTGGACTGCTGTGCAAACACCATCAGAGCAATAGATTATTATATCTGATCCGAAATATGACCTGCAGAATGTGGTTGCGCCCCGACCAGGAGGCGCCCTGATCAGGAGGCGCGCTGATCAGGAGGCGCCTGATCAGGAGGCGCGCTGATCAGGAGGCGCCCTGATCAGGAGGCGCGCTGATCAGGAGGCGCCCTGATCAGGAGGCGCGCTGATCAGGAGGCGCGCTGATCAGGAGGCGCGCTGATCAGGAGGCGCGCTGATCAGGAGGCGCCCTGATCAGGAGGCGCGCTGATCAGGAGGCGCGCTGATCAGGAGGCGCGCTGATCAGGAGGCGCCCTGATCAGGAGGCGCGCTGATCAGGAGGCGCCCTGATCAGGAGGCGCGCTGATCAGGAGGCGCGCTGATCAGGAGGCGCCCTGATCAGGAGGCGCGCTGATCAGGAGGCGCCCTGATCAGGAGGCGCGCTGATCAGGAGGCGCCCTGATCAGGAGGCGCGCTGATCAGGAGGCGCCCTGATCAGGAGGCGCGCTGATCAGGAGGCGCCCTGATCAGGAGGCGCGCTGATCAGGAGGCGCCCTGATCAGGAGGCGCGCTGACCAGGAGGTGCGCGCATCATTTGTGCTGCAAAACATGTTGGCATCTTGCAGCGTGGCATTTATTGTCCACCACCTCCTGACCACCTCCTGTCCGTGCTGCGGCGAGATGTTTGTTTGAAGCCATTTTCAGATCAAACCATTTATTCTTGATTTCTGATACTGTACGACCCACGGGACACAAAACATATGCACTACAATATTAATATGAAGTTAACTGTAGTTTCGAGACATTTAAAATGCTTCTGTTCAAAAACACATCCGACACTTGCGGGGGGTGGGGGGTAGCGGTGCGCCACGGCTCTTCTGAATAAGTGAAACTATAATGTAACACAGTACACTAAAATTAAAGATATTTGACCATCCGACACTTGCGGGGGGGTAGCCACAGCGCCACTGAGAGCAGATCTCTGAACGCGTGAAGTTCCTCCTTTTACTTCGAGTTTGAATGAATGGACACTTCCTGCTGTCAGAAGGCAGGAAGCGTGGCCTTATATGGTGTTTTGAGGGGTGGGAATTATGTAAATTACATTCCCGCGAGCACGCGCAGGTGAGTAGAACAGGTGGGATCCATCAACTTTAAGCAGCCCGTTTACACACGTTTCCTCATGATAGAAGACGTTGTTGGATCTGACGTGGCATGTTCGTACGAACGCTTCGTACGAACAAAAGTAGGAGAAATTTAGGATAACAATACGAACATTTTCGTGCATGAGGGCCAATGATAGTGCCACACATTGCTCCAGGTTGGTTATCCTTGTATGTATTTTTGAAACTTTCTATCAAACGACGTACCATCTCTGAATCTTCTGAATTCAGGGGTTTAGGTCCTTTTTTCTGGAACTTTTGTGATTTTTTTGCGCGTCTCGGACTGTTCTGTCCGAGGTGCAAAAAGAGCAGTGCCATGGCTTGGGGGTTCCCGTGACCACCCTTTGTTGTGTGGATTACATTGGTATCCATACTTTTTAGCCCTGGGACGTGCGTCTCACCTTTGACCTTGGAGGTCACGTTTGAACCAAATTGGGTCATTGTTCCAACGGGCACCTTCATTACGTGGTTTGTTAAGTAGAAAATTTTGCAACATTCCTTAGAAAATTTTGCAAAGTTTTTACATTTCTATTGTTCAAAACCAACTGGGGCTCATTTTATTATACAACTTAGACATTCACTCATAAACATCCTCATAAAATTCACATATAGGAATTTGTGGTGAGCACTATGGTTATGGGTGGCGAGATGACACCACTCTCGCCTCCCGTGCCTGTGCTCACTCACAATTATGCATTTAGACATTAAGGGCCTGGGTTAGAGTTGGGGTGGAGGGGAAACTGGCATTGTGCCAGCCTTTGCTCCCTCTCTTTCCCTTTTTTAAGTGCACTTTACGACAACACACATCAACAGCACATTTGGGGATGGGGGTGTGTGTGTCGGGGTCTATTTTTTATTTATTTTTTCACCCTTGGTTCCCTGGCGGCCATTCTGGGGGTGGGGTGCGGTAAGGTGATGGGCCGTCAGGTGTTGTCCTGGATTATGGGAGGGTTCGGGGCCTGAGAGTTCACCGTGGGCAGGGCTGGCATTACGCTCTACCTGGAGCTGCTTGGGCTCGGATGTCCTGTCCTGTCGGCGGGGTACGGGTTAGGCTGGATCTTGGATGTCGGCTACTCTCCACCCCAGAATGAATGGGCCTGCCTCTTGGGTTTGGGTGTGGACTGCCCCATGTAAGGGGCGGGTACATGTCTTGGACCTAGGGGGTACAGAGTGTGCATCAGGATTATGAATGGAACGT
>JBBPBX010044605.1:0-12091 GCA_038048925.1 Garcialebias charrua
ATTAGCATATCATGATATCTTTTTTTTGCCCGGGCAAGCTATTTTTACCGGTATTATCGTAAACGATATGATATGGCCCACCCCTACTGTCCGGTACAGAGCATGGCTCTCAAAGGAACGAGTTTCCTCCATTCGCCGTTGCCTGGAAAGATTTAAACTGGACCAACGGGTCCCTGTGAAAACCTGCCAACGCCTTTTAGGCCTCTTGGCGGCAGCCATTCCCTGTGTGCCACACGCATTACTGAAAATGCGGCCCATACAAGTATGGCTAAACCAACGAATACAACCCGACCTGCCTAATCAAGCAGGAAAGGTTAGGATAGATTCAGAGTGCCTGAAGGCCCTGGAACCCTGGAGAGATTTGTCCGTTTTCACGGAAGGGGTCTCACAGGGAAGGGTGTCATCTCGTGTGGTCATCACGACGGACGCCTCAAAAACAGGATGGGGGGTGATCTGTAGAAATCAGAACGCCCGCGGCCTTTGGAATGAGCAGGAAGCGAGATTACATATCAACTTCCTGGAGTTGCTGGCCGTATTCCTGTCATTAAAATACTTCTTCAACAAAGGTCTGATTGCTGGACAACATATCCTGGTGAAATCAGATAACAGGACCACAGTGTCCTTCATCAACAGAGAGGGAGGGACAAGGTCCCGGGCCCTCCTCGGACTGGCGCAGAGGATGCTCACATGGTGTGCTCCAAGAATCTTGTCACTTAGGGTGACTCATGTCCCTGGTGAACTAAATTATGGAGCGGATGCCCTCTCTAGAGGACATCTTTTGGCGTCAGAATGGAGCCTGAACCCATGGATTGTGGAACAGATCTGGTCACAATTTGGGAGAGCCTCTGTGGACCTGTTCGCTTGCAGGGCTAGCTTACACTGTGACCTCTACTTCTCCTTGAGAGAAGCAGATGATCCATTGGGTATGGATGCTCTGGTACATGATTGGCCTGCAGGGGTGTTCTACTATGCCTTTCCACCTGTCCCTCTGATCGGGGCGACACTGGAACGGGTACGCCAGGGAGCCCTCTCCCTGATTCTCACAGCCCCCAGATGGCCACAGAAAATGTGGTTCCCGGAGTTGATATCAATGTTATCAGGGATACCATGGCAATTGCCTTCTCACAGGGACCTGCTGACTCAGGCATGTGGACAGCTTCTACACCCACGTCCAGGGTTATGGCAACTTTCAGCCTGGCCTCTGAAGGGAACTAGTTGCAAGCCTAAGGCTTTGGTTGCTTTGTCCCAAAACAAACAACAACAAGATTCACAAGGGTACCCCTTGGTGTTTATGTTTTGCCTAGGAGATGTCTATTGGAAGGGTTTCCCCTCTCCCTAACTGATCTCCAACATCAGGATGGGCTCCACTTGTTAGTCGTGCCCTATATATAAAAGAAAGAAAGGTTTTCTAGTAAGGACCTGGTAGGTTACCCTTTGCTTGTCCTGGGTTTTCTACCTCCACATTTGTCACCCAATTTCTTGTGACGTGGTGGGTCCATTTTTCCTCCTGTTTCTCAGGATGCTCCAGTGGGAAAAGGAGATGATGAGTATTCACACTGATGGAGCACGCTTAGGCTGTCTCTAGTTGGTGTTGTATATATATATGCCCAGTGGAAACATCACGTTGATGTTCTTTACATTCTGCATTTTTTCCTCTTAGCATGTGCTTTCTACATTCCCTGCAGAAAGCAGCTGGGAGCTGCCTGTCTTTTAGGATGGATGTTCTCACATGCACTTTGCTGAGCATTTCAAGGGCGTGAATGGATTATGTTCCCATAGCAAGTATGTTGCACCGAGAGACCAGACTGAAAGGGAACTGAAAGTTATGCACCATAACTCATGTTCCCTGAAGGAAGGGAACGAGGTGCAACATATCTGGCCCTTTTCAATGCTGAAAGCTCGGTGAAGTGCAATTTTGGAGAAAGATGGTGGGGCGCAAGCTTTTTTAAACATGTGTAGAAGTATGCATAATTATGCTTGTATACTGTAAAGTAAGTTTGATCATGTTTTTATTTGTATATATCAGATGTATCCATTTGGATAAAACTATCATTAATAAAACATGGTTCATCTTCACCTTGTTTGAGGCATCAGTGTGAAAAAAGAATGGGAGTGTTCTGCTTCCACTTTTCAATTTGTGGACAACTTCTATCATATTCTGTTATAATTATTTTAGTAATACATGTTCATAATATAAATAGAATTGTGAGGGACCAGACTTAAATAAGGACAAAGGTGTTCAAAAATCCACCAAATAATTCAATTTAATAGTTCCAAAAATAAACTAACAAAGAATTAAATTTCAATGAAAAATAAATCAAAAGATAATAACAAATTTGGGCCCAACTTAAACGAGGTCAACTGAAGTCTAACAAAACTGACCTGCTAACAAAGTGCTGCAGTAACCCAAATCTGCCACATGAGGGAGGCACAACATAATAAAGGGGACGGACCCTCAAAACAGAACAAGTGTTAGTAAGCCATTCAGACAAATATTAACTAACTTGTACACCCATTAGAAAATACATGTCTAAATAAAATAAAACACATGTCCAAAACTATTCTTATGGGAGTCCCTGAGAGACAGAAGGATGATTTTAAGTTGGAGGAATGATTCCAGATTAGATTTTAAATAACTGATTTATGGGAAGAAAAAGTATCTATTTTAGTTGGCTGTCATCAGCCAACTGGTTGATCCACTGTGGGAGGGTGCTATTTATAAGACTGAGCTGAACACAGCTTCTCAGACTGAGGAAGTCTTTCGGACGAAAGACGAAACGTTTCTACAGTTTTTTTGCTTTGTTTTGTTTTGTTTTTTGAATGTCCAGAGGACCAGACTCAGCTTTTTTGGATCAATTTTACTGTGATTGTTATTTCAACAACCTAGTAAACAAAACAACTTGATATTAGATATGAATGTTATAATATAATGTGATATGATGAATAAGACTGACTTATCTAATAAGTATTAGACATATGATAATTTTATTATTAACCTTGTGGTGCCCACTAAACACAGGGATAACAGTTATTTATGCTTTTTATCTGTAGAACAAGAGAGTTTGCAGGCTGTCATAACACTGACCATCATTATTTAACCTTGCATTATTAGCTTGGGTCATGGGCACATAAGAAAATCTTCCATGGCACATTTTTATCTGTGTAAATACTTAATAATTCAATCTAAAAAAGCTAAGTCTGGTCCTCTGGACATTCAAAAAATAAAACAAAACAAAGCAAAAAAAATGTAGAAACGTTTCGTCTTTCGTCCGAAAGACTTCCTCAGTCTGAGTTGCTGTGTTCAGCTCAGTCTTATAAATAGCACCCTCCCACAGTGTTGCACAACCAGTTGGCTGATGACAGCCTGAAACCAGTTGCTCACATGATCAAGGAGGGCCATCAGCCTAACAATGGATCATTAGCACCCTGATGGTTGTTTGCTATTCACAGAGGGCTGAGTGATACTAGCAATAACAGCATTGTAAGAGGGGGACAGTTGAACCCGGAGGCCTCCACCTTAATAATTCAATGTTAATAGGAGCTAGTTACTTGCAAGGGGCTTTGTTTTCATTCTCCAGATCAATACAGTGTTAAGAAATAGTATAACACCACCAGTGACATTTATTTAGTATATAAAAGTATTAATATTTGATAATTTTTTATAAGCAAATTGAAATAAATGTAGCCATCAGAGTCCAATACGATAACCAGGCGGCTAGCGCTAGCATGCTAACAAACAACCAAAGAAAAAACAAACTCACCAGTTCCCACTTGCAGTCAGCTGAAGGCTTTTTTCACAGAGCCATCTAATTTGAGAGGCATATCAGTCAGAAATGCAAATAGACATTAGATAAAGGGCTTTCAATGATTTAAAACGTACCTGAGCAAGCCTGCTTGAATGCACGGCTCTGTAATCCCAGACAAAAAAAAAGACTGGACCGGAAGTACATTGTTCTGTACGTTCAGCTCACGTTGGACTGTCCAAGGCGTAGAAAATGCGCCCAGCATCGTCCCATTGTTTTGTAACATTGTGGCATAACTACGCATGCGCAAGTAATAACTAGAGTCAATGGATAAGATAAGAGCGCCCAGAACTGGAAATACTGTACGTCACCAATCAGAAAACGTTTTTTGAAACAAACAATATAACTCATCATTACTCATAAACTATTTATCCTACACAACTAAAAACATATATGCATATATTTCAAAATATTTTTATGTTATTATTTCATTTTTATTAATTAAAAAAAATTTATTCAATGTAAAATGGTCCAGAACTTCCAGTGGGAAGGCGCCCTGGCACCCCCTATTGGCTGGCCGCCCCTGCTACCCAGCCATCCCTATCATTTAAGGAATCAGTTTTATATTGTTTCCTCAAATGATTGGGGTGGCTGAAAATTAATTTATGGGAGCCAAGGCCACTACTGGCCACCCCCTGGCTCCACCATTGCGCCAGGAGGTGGATAAAATTGCTCCCTCAACTCCCTATAGGCTCCATCACTTCAGCCCTCAAAATAAAGGGAATAAAACTTATTCTGTTCTTCTCCACAGTGTAACTCCTACTCACTTGAATATCTTGTACCAAAAACATTAAGTTCCTTGTTTAATCCCAGTCCCCATAAATATAAACACAATTGCAGACATATCAATCACTTTACACTGATAGTGATGATAGTTAACTCTAAAATCAAACAAGATTAAGGGTTAATAATATCTTTCAAATGCTTCAGAAACACTAACTTTAATCTACCATAAATGATTTCTATAGTGCACTGTCCTATCAGCATCTCGACATGAACAAGATATGCAAGAGGGGATTTAAATGGGTTTACAGGAGTTTGATTGTTCTGTTGTTTCCTTTATACTTTATAGCAATAAACTATTTAAAAGGCATTATGAACTGCATGCTGCAGCAGGCTGACGAATGGGACTTTTATTGAAATACTTATTGAATTTTTCTCACTGGGCTTCGTTCTGTCTAAACATTTATCTCTTTAATGACATGAAAGGTAATTTTTTTATTCACTCCACTGTTGCTTACTCACTGAGGGAGACTGATAATTTGATAAACGAGTGGCAGAATAGGCTCTGTGTGTGTGCGCGCGTGTGCGTGCGCGTGTGTGTTTCGGGAGTGGGGGAGGGGCATCCTCCTTAATTAGATTGCTGGCCTTATTGATCTGGATGTGATTTGATTGGTTGGACTGCAGCTATTATCTTTTCTAGAAAGTGCTGAGGACAACTGCACTATAATTAAGTTCAATTTAATAAACTAAAATACTACTGCTTCAGCAGGATGAACTTCCTCCTCAGATATGATGAAACCATAGTTGGTCTTTTGAAGGAACATTTATCTCTCGCTCCTGTTGTATATCCACCTTATTACTTAATTAGGCAGATATTCTGAATTGAATCATCAGACGAAGTGGTATCGTTTCATTCACTTTATTGAACCATCTTCATCCACCACCTGCCACCGCTCTTCCAGAACGAACACCTTCTTAACTCCGCCCCCACACACGTCATCACGTAAACTCTGTCAGCATCCCAATACATGACATCCCCCTTTTCCTTAGATTTTCAATTTCCCCCTCCATACATTTAAACATCAGTTTTTTTCTTTTCCATCATCTTCACGCCTTCAGGCTTGCCAATACATTTCCTTAGTCACAGAACAACATAAAACAATTTACATTTCTTTCTTAGAACCCTGACCAACCATTTCCCTTTTTTTTTTTTTAAATTATACAAAGTCACGAAACCTCTCTGGAGTCTTTCTGAGTCTCTGAGGCCTAAATGTCTTTCCCATTTCTAAGTCTTGAGTGCCCTCTTGTGGTGTTGCACTGTAAGTGTTTTCTTCTTTTTCTTCCTCAAAGTCTTTATTTTCAGAAAACAGTTTTTGTTCACCAACTTTTTCCTCAGTTTCATATTTTCTCACATGTGTGGTGTTTCGGTGATACCGAACTCCTGTTGGTGATTCAACCACAACTTGGTTTCCTGTTTTGCTCACGACTTTGTGTGGTAATGCATTAAATGGTGTTGTTAATTTGTCAACTTTTTCCTGTTGAACCAGCACTGTGTCTCCCAGCTCTACTTTTGAATGTTGAGCTCCTCTTCGGATGTCAGCATAACTTTTCGCTTTTCCTTTTTGTTCTGCGTCTCTGTCACGTACATCCAACGCAGCTGTGTTTGTTTCACTCATGTCCGGTAACTCAGCTGTGTTTGTTTCACTCATGTCCGGTAACTTTCCTCTCATTTTTCTGTTGAATAACAGTTCTGCAGGACTTTTGCCTGTGGTTGCATGTTCAATGCTTCGATAAGCTGTCACATATTTTCTTAGTTCTCGTTTCCAGTCCAGTCCTTCAGCTTGTGCAATTCTGATCCTCTTCATCAGTGATGCGTTCTGACGTTCAACTTCACCGTTGGCTTGAGCCCATTTTGGTGTTGTCCTCACATGTTTGATTCCATTATTTTCACAGTATTCTTTGAATAATTCAGATTTGAACTGTGGACCATTGTCAGATCTAATGGAAACTGGTAGACCATGTCTACTAAACATACAGTCAATAGAGTCAATGACTTTCTCAGCAGTCGTAGATGTTAACACCTCATATTCATAATAACGGCTGTAATAGTCTATTAGCACAAGAATGGAGTGATTTGAAGATAATGGTCCCAGTAAATCTACTGCCACATCTTGCCACGGTCCATCTGGTAAAATTGTGCTTCTCACCGGTTCTGGTGGATCAGGTCTGGCTACTATTTGACAACCATGACATGCTTTGCAATATTTTTCTGTTGCTTTGTCCATGCCAGGCCACCATACTTTTGTCCTGAGCCGTTGTTTTGTCCCAACAATTCCTAAATGTCCTTCATGTGCCAACATGATTGCTTTAGCTCTGAGCTTTTCTGGCATCACAATGCGTGTTCCTCTTAAAACTATGTATCCCACCACACACAGTTCATTAGCAATGGGTGCATATGCTTTGCATTTTTCAAAATGTCCATTTTCAACTGCTTTTCGCACCTCTGTTAATTCTGAATCTGTGGCAGATGCCTCCTCCACCTGTCTCACATACTCCTCAGACTCATGAATGTGTGTGTCTTGTGTTATCTTATCTGATAACAGTCTTGATAATGAGTCAGCAGTATTTAGTTTCCCATTAACACCTGCAGCATTTCCATCTGCAGCATTTCCTGTTGCTACAGCTCTCACTCTTTCTTTTGTGAGTTTGCTTTGTTTGGTGTTTAATTTTCCTATTCCTTTAAATGCATCTGGGTACTGTTCTTGCAGAATGTTATTTGATTCTGAGACCGTTGTTACATTTTCTCCTATTTTTAACACTCCAAGCTTTACAGCAGTCTTTTTACCCAGGAGTGGTTCACCATTGCCTCTTATGACAATAAACTCTGTTTCTTCTCTCCTGTTGCCAATTTTCACTTCACACCTGAATGCACCTTTAATGTTTAAAGCTTGTGTTGAGGAATAAGCATACAGCTTTCTCTGCTCTTTAGGTACATATGAATAACATTTTATCTTTTCAGCTTTAAGTTTTTCCCATATATTTTCTCCCATTATATTGCTTGTAGCACCAGAGTCAATCAACATTTTTAGCTCGACTCATCTCATCCAGTTGTTCTGTGTAAAAGCTCTTTCTGCTGACTGAATATCTGCTATCATGTTGTTTTCAATATAAAAAGAATGTTCTTACTCTTCTTTTAAGGCTAAGAAAAAACACGATTTCTTTAGAGATTACCGTATTTTCCGCCGTACACATCACATCAGTCCAAATATGTCTAATAAATAAATAAATAACATAAATACATCACTTCGCCGTATAGGTCGCATCTATTACGTGTCACTGCTGACCACCTGGAAACGTTGGCCGGTGTTGTGCCACAATCGACTGGCTGGTGGCTGCCAAATGGCGGCTGCGGGAGTGTGCACGGGAGAACTTTAGCAAGAACATTTAAAAACAACTATTTGTTTGCTCAGAATTATAGCAAAGGTGTGTCTTATTTAAACATTTCCTTAATAAAAGCGCTTTAATGGCCAAATCAGTTTTATTTCGCCTGGGCGGTGCGGTGAAATGAAACTGATTTGATGTTTGCTCCAGGAGTTCCAGAGCGAGAGGAAGGCTTGGTATGGCAAGTCAAGTGTCTCATTAATAGCCACTTTTACCTATTAATGAGACACTCAGCTTGCCATATGCTCGAGTGACCTCTAGTGGCTGAAAATGGTAGTGTTGAATATTTTCATGTCAGAATGGATGAAATCATCAGATCTCAGCCAAAAATTGGGTTATAAATATGGGGGGGGAAACCATAACTGCGTTACTTCACTTTATAAGTCGCAGGCATGCAAATTTACGCAAAGAACTGTGACTTATACAACAAAAATTACAGTAAATGTTTTCTTTCATTGTGAAAGTTTTTGCAATGTGTTGAAAGACGAATGTTAATATGAATGAACAAAATTAATCAAGTACTTTAACAAATTTGATCATATTTTGGTCATTACATGGGACAGTCTAGTGATCCTGCTCAAATAACCTGTTTTAAACAGCTGCTTCTGTGCAGACGCTTATTAGAATCAGAGTATCTGACAATACATTGATCTCTCGTCACTTCTGATAAAGAACTACAGGGACCTTGCTTAAGACAATCCCTGCGCTCCGAGTGTTTGGTTTGTAGTATGACGTGGCCAGGAAGTCACTCTTTCACAGTCTTTTTGAGTGGATGGATTGTGCACTTTTTCATGCAGTTCATGGAGACGTTGCTCTAGTTCAACATGTTTAAAAAGCATGTCTGGGCTCACAGCAATCAATCACAGGTAGATAGCACTAAAACCTTATATTTTATCTAAATACTGACTGACTTTCATGACAATCTGATGCTGAGAATGTGGTTTTTGAAACATAAACATGACAATGATTAATGTCCTGTCACAGCTGATGCAAAAGAGGGAAGTTGATTTATCACTGGTCCCTGATTAATCACTTTTTTCCATCAAATTTGACTTTTAGTGCCTTTTTCCTTTAAATCATAGTTCTAGATCATATGGTTTATGGATATTAATTCATTACTAAGCTAATTAATAATGAATTTAAGTAGCCAATGTTAGGAAGAGGCAATTCTCCTGAAATTCTATTGATTCATCTTAAGAAATAAGGAAGTTATAGTAATTTGTTTTGTTGTAGGTCAGTCACAAGCTTTGGGGCTTTCAATGTTGGACCAAAGTAACGAGTCGTGTTTCTAGACTAAAATTGCCATAACTTCCTTGTTTTTTCATAATTCCAGACAGTCTTGGTGTTAATCTCTTTGTTTTGTCAAGCTCTATCTATCCATTGTATTTATAAAAAGAACAATTCATGGTAAATGGAGCTTATTTATATAGCGCTTTCCAGCCCCCTATGAAGGGCCACAAAGCACTTTACAATACCAACCATCCACCCATTCATACACACATTCATACACCGGTAGCGGCAGACTGCGCAAGGCGCTTTCCAGTCCTACCGGGAGCAACTCGGGGTTAAGTGTCTTGCCCAAGGACACAATGACACATGGTGTGGGGAAACCGGGATTCGAACCGCCAACCTGCCATTACCACTATGCCACGGCCGCCCGGACTGGATATTAATGGACTTAAATAGTTTTTTGTCTCATACCTACCTGGACTTGTCTGCCTTTGTTCATCTTCCTCTCCTCTCCTTTCATGTCCCCTAATCACATTTCACATTTGTTTTGTAGTGTTCAGCAGTAGAAAAAATGGAAACATCTGGGTTAAGGCTAATGAAGAATCACAAGCTAAAGTGATCAAGGAACTGAGGGATTTAGAGAAATTTAGATGAGTTAGTTAGGGAATAAATTGAAAAGTAAACTGAAAAAACTTGGTATGCAATTAATAAAATATGGATTAATAAAATATGGATGTAAATAAATACAAACACTAAGACATGAATACAGATGAAGACTCTGAACTTAAAATATATGATGTAGATTATCAGTTTTGTTCAAATTTCTTTCCAGTAATCAATGAATGTGAATATTATAATGAAGAGCAATTTAACAATATCAACAGGACAATAGATGACCTTTCCATTATTCATATTAATAGTAGAAGTTTAAGTGCAAATTTATCAAATATAACAGATTATTTAAAACAATTCCACAGAACATTCAGTATAATAGCTGTCTCCGAAACATGGTCTAATGATGAAAATATAAACAGTGTTAACATTGATGGGTATGAACTTTATTATATGAACAGAAAAAATAAACGAGGTGGTGGAGTGGCTCTATTTATAAATAAAGAAATAACATGTAAAAAGATTGACAAAATGTCGGTTATAGTAGAAAATCTCATGGAGATGATTACAGTTGAAATAATAAACACTAATTCAAAAAACATAATGATAAGTTGTATATATCGATCACCTGAGTCAAATATAGAACTATTCACCGATCAAATCATGGAGATGCTGGAGCGGAGTATTAATAAAACTGTGTTTTTGTGTGGAGACTTCAATATTGACTTAAATAAAAATACAGACTCAACTAACATCAATACATTCATTAATTCAATGAATAGTTTAAATCTGTATCCATTAATATCTAAACCGACAAGAATTACCACTCACAGCGCCACTATAATTGATAATATCTTTACAAACATAACTAATACAGAGATAATGGGAGGAATTTTGATTACTGATGTAAGTGACCACTTACCAGTTTTCACAATTTATGGTAAACATCATTGTCATATAAAAGGAGATACAAACAAGAGAAAAATAATCAATACATCAAAAAAGGCTTTGAATAATCTAATTCACGATCTACAGGAACAAAATTGGAAAACGGTGTATGTTGATGATGTTAACATAGCATATGATGTATTTATGAACACCTTGGGAGCATTGTACGAGAAACATTGTGTGCAAAAAAATTATACAAAACGAAATACTGTTGATAAACCATGGATGACAAATGGATTGAAAAACGCTTGTAAAAAAAGAATAATTTGTACTCGAGCTTCTTGAAATTGAAAACAAAAGAAGCAGAAGAAAGATACAAAAAGTATAAAAACAAACTGGTTTGGATCATAAGAAAACATAAGAAAGACTATTATAGTAATTTATTAGACAAAAGTAATGGTAATATGAGATCAACATGGCAAATAATGAATAGCGTTCTAAAAAATCATGAATCCAAATCAAGTATTCCACAATATTTTGTTAAGGATGGTAATGATATCCATGACCAAAATGTGATTGTAAATGAGTTTAATAATTATTTTGTAAATGTTGGCCCAAGCCTTGCAAACAAAATACCTACAGCAGATGCAAACGTGAATCACAAAATTACGAGTTGTGCCAATAGTATCTTTTTGGAAGGAACTGACAAAGAAGAGGTAATGGATGTTGTAAATGACCTTGCAGATAAAAGATCAAAGGATTGGGTTGGCATGGATATGTTAAAAATATAATGAGTTATGTCATTGAGCCATTTGTACACATCTGTAACCTGTCATTCAAATCAGGAATATTTCGAAATAATATGAAAACAACCAAAGTGGTTCCACTTTTTAAAAATGGGGATAAGCGTGACTTTAATAATTATAGACCAATATCACTGTTGCCACAATTTTCAAAAAATTTGGAGAAATTATTTGGGATAAGATTGGATCGATTCATTGATAAACAAAACACACTTAGTAACAGTCAATATGGATTCAGAAAAAATAAGTCTACATCAATGGCACTTGTTGAATTGGTGGAACAAATAACAAATGCAATTGATCAAAAGACGAGTTGTATTAGTATTTATGTTGATTTAAGGAAGGCATTTGATACTATAGATCATGGAATTCTTCTTGACAAACTATATAAATATGGTATTAGAGGGACAGCATTAAAGTGGGTAAATAGTTATTTGGAAGATCGAAAACAATTCGTTCAAATTCATGACATAAGATCCAAATTTAGTAATATCACATGTGGAGTGCCTCAGGGCTCAGTACTTGGACCCAGGTTATTTAATTTGTATGTAAATGACTTGGTTAATGTGTCAGACTTTTTTAGATGTGTTT
>JBBPBX010044606.1:0-22047 GCA_038048925.1 Garcialebias charrua
TATATATATTAGGGGTGCTGAGTTGGAAAATGAGGTGTTGTGGTGCCTAACAGCTTTACTGATCTGCCATTGGTTTATATCCAGAAAGTGGGCGGAGACAGGAGATTATTAGACAAATGAGTTTCAGCTGGACAGTCTGTGGTGGGGAAAACTTGTGATGCAGTTTGTAAAAACAGGTGTTTGTTGATGTTTTAGACGTTCAGATCGACAGTCTTTGAACATATATGAAATCTGCCATGGGTTTTTGAACTACTGTGACTATTTCAACACGGAATTTGCAGTAGTTGTGATTTTGTTTTCTAGCTCACTAAGACATTAACATTCATTGACAAAGTGAATGTGCATTGAGTACTATGTGGCTAACCCAGCTAACAGGAAGAGACTTAACTAAAGTTTCTGGAGTTTCATGGAAACTCCTGAAGTTAAAAACGGATAGATGAGCCAAAACCGAGAGTTTTACATGACTGAGCTGGAGCACTGCATCTTCACTGGACCTGTTTCTGGTGGGCCAAGAGATGGGTAAAGGAGCTGAGAACATCCCCCACCATCTTTCCTTCAACTGAATGGACAGGTGAAGGATCTAGAACCTGGAGTAAGGTACCACATTCCCTCTACTCTTCAGCGTCACATCAGACCTGCAACGGGGGGTTTATTTTAACTGAACAAATTTAATTTAACTACATGCCACTTTAGGTGTATGTTGATCTTAGTTGATATTATTATTGATTTTACTTGTTTTATCACTTTTTTTATTTATTTTTTGTTGCACTTTGTAGCACTTTGAGATTTTTGTTAATGAAAAAGTGCGTTATAAATTAAATTCATTATTATTATTATTATTATTTTTATTATTACTCTTTGGTTCATGTCAGTATGAACATTTAAAGCCTCGGATATAGTTGACGCGTCGCATAGGGCGCGCGGCCAAAGTGACGCAAACGCGACGTCCCCGCCCCCGCGCTTTGGCCAGCGCGTTGGTTTCGCGCGTGGTCGTGCACCTCCCAAATTTTGAAGCTCCGCAAGCCTAGCGCGCGCGCCGAATTGATTGACAGGTCGGGTAGGGACCTCCCCGACAGCCTTCACGCCAGAATCTGCAACTGTCTGCGCCGCTGTGGTCGTGGAAACGGCGTCGCGACGCATGGAGGAATGTTTTTTATGTGATTCAAATGTTTTAAATTCCCCGAGCGAGCGGAAAGCCATTTGTTTTTGTTGTGTGATTTCAAACAGTTCTTCTTCTACGGTAGATTTCTTCTTCTACACCCTTTCTTGCAACATATGCACAGGTTTTAGAGGGTACTGCCACCTGCTGGTCAGTAAAAGAACAGCACTTTGCCATGCGCTGCCGTGCCACACTATAAACGCATGCACAGTGCGCGCGCAGCACACGCGCTCCAGCTTGCGGACCAAAGCGCGACTATATCCGAGGCTTTATGCATCAGTCAAAAATTGCATCATAAATCGGGGGGAAAAAATAACGTATACGTTGCTTCAGACTATACGTCACAGGACTGGTCAAACTATGAAAAAAAAGTGTGATTTTAAGTCTGGAAAATATGGTAGTTTGGTATTGTCCCCAACAAATACTGTACATCTTGTGTAACACATTTGCTTACATTTTTAGCTTTAACTGCTGAACCCAACAAAGTTCAGTTAGGTCATCTGGACTTTTTGGATTTAATTGTTTACACGTTTTGTCGTTCATCAAAAGGACGTCATCAATCCATCTTATCACCAGCAAACTGGTTGGTCCACTATGTGGGTGTGCTGCTTGTGGGACTCGGGTTTGTTTGTGGCTCCTCGGATTGATGAAGTCCTTTGGATGAAGGATGAAATGTCTCAAAAAGCATAAATACATAAACCATCCAGATGACCTGACTGAACTTTGTTGGATTTTCTACCTGGATTGTTGAGCATGACCTTTGACATTTAACTGCTAAAGTTAATGCTGTTTGCATGTGAAGTAAACATGAGGGAGACCACCAGATTGTGTCTTTAAACACATACGGTGCCACCCAGATGTAAAGGATTTTATCAGGGGTCAGTGTTAATCTGACCTCTTTATCCTTTATTAATTTACTTATTCAGATTGAATAGTAATTTCACGGATTCTTTTCTTTTTCAGTTTACCCAATATTTCTGTGATCTTTATGATGGATAAATAAATAAAGCCATTAAGTGACAGAGACGTTAACTTAGTTTGATATGTCAAAGACACTACCATTTATTTAAAATAAATCAACTAAATTAACACCATTACACTTGATTGACATGATTTCACTTTCTTGCAATTTAACACGTCAGCACATTTAAATTGTAACACAACAGACATAAATACAGGATGTTAACATATTTAGTCTGAGGCTCTATGACTTAAATAGTTTCCAGCTTAGAATTGAGGGGAAAGGAAATAGGAGGAGAGATGGTTTAAAAGAAATTGTCTTGAGCATGTTACCAGAAGTGACACTTCCCATCAGATTTCTGCTGAAATCCAGGTACGTTTGTAAACAGCTCTTTACCTTTGACGACGAGTCTGATAAAGAGATGACACCAGCCTTTCAGATGCACAGAATCCTTCAGGCCCAGTTCGTCCGAGCCGGTTCTTGTTTACATTTCAACGTCTCCTCAGATCTGCGTCGATCATCAGAAAATATGTCAGCTACTGGTTGACTTCAAGATCAGAGTCAGAGTCAGAGTCAGAGAGAATTTATTGTCATTTGCACCGCATGTAGTACATGTGTTGAAAACGAGATTATGTACACAGGGTCCCAGTTACATCCAACAACAAATGCAAGAGAAAAACAATAATAACATCTAGGATTAACTAAGAGAGACATCAGCTAGTAATACACTAAGCCCTAATGTAGTAGAAAAACATCATTATAAACAGCAGCACGAACATGAGTCATTATGAGCAGATGGTCACTGATGACCATCTGATAAACTAATTCCAGGAAGGAATAAACAAAGTTTTGAGCTTACGCTCATTCTAAGTGGACTTATAACAGCATGTTATTAGTCCTTAACTGGATGACGTGTCCTTAGCGTGTGACTAAACGTCCATCCAGCTCTTTGGGAAAAGTTCACATCTCTTGAAGTTCCCAGCAGACTCTCAGGAACTCCCTGGTTCCTTCGAAACTCTGAAGCGTTCACGGAAACAAACGCTTTTACTCAAAAATGTTGAGATTAGAACACACTTTCTTCATTGGTCCGTGGGCCAAGAGGAGTGTGAAAATGTGAAGTGGAAACTCAAGGTTGACAGCAAGTCTGCTTAGATAACAAAGAGGAATGTTTTGGAAAAGTGTCTGAAAGAGAGGAGACATCTCGACGCTAACGAGAATTTTAGCTGAACTCAACAAAAACAACTCCTGAGCAAGTCAATTTGACACCTTATTCAACTTTGTCATAGATATTTTGAGTAGACACTTTCATTTGGTCAAGTAACACAGTAATACTCCATATTAAAAGAATAACAGCATATAACATATATCATGAAAATGACAAAAGTTATTCTTTTGATTACATTAGAATAAAATCAAAGATAGAAATAGTCTCTTTTGGTGACTATGTTCTCAGATTACAACTAATGGAATAATTTGTAGTAAATGTCTTGCTTTACTGAGAGGTCAGTAAAGGTCATCTCTGGAACAGTTCAAAAATACACAGGTGTATCAAAGTGGACACGGTCATGCCCATTACATCTCCCCCCTTTTGGAAGCCATCGCCAGTCCTTGGGGATGGGGTCCAACACGAAAGGAACATTGAACTGTCTCTGATCTTGAAGTAATCCAGCAAGTGGAAAAGAAAAATCAAAAATTATAATCCCATAAAGTTTTTGGAAATTCCATACTGTTCGTAGGTAATCCCATTGCGGTAAGCTTTTAATCCCTTGGAAAACAAAGTCTGTTAACTCTTGGAAAACAAAGTCTGTGATCCCTTGGAAAACAAAGTCTTATAATCCACAGCGGTAATTCCACAACGATTAGTTTTGTTGATTGATCAGCAACAATTGTTTTCATAATCAGCATGTAGAGGGGATCCCTCGATTGAAGCAGAGGAGGCGACCCTTGGATGAAGGTTGAAGACCAAGCGTTGGAGCTGCAGGTCCCCACATCGAAGGTTGTTGGCTGGTTGGCTTCCAGTCAGTGCCACTCTGGTTCTATGTGTCATGCAATTATGTGGTTTTTAGGTGGGCTTATGATTGGGATTTTACATTAGCCTTACCTATATGCACCTGGTATGTAAGCTATCATGGTTTAGATCAGCTACAATTACCAATTAAGGGGTGGATCAATTCTGTAAAATTAGATATAGGGATCTATACCTATAAAATTTTGGAGGGCTTCTGTAACGAAGGCCTCTTCTTCCAAACTATTCCTCCATTCATTACTTAGTTTAGGTTAAACTAAAATAGAAAAATGAAATATAGTTTGATCTAAATGTCTGTTGTCTTTTAGACGAACGACGTAGGATTTGGTATTCCTAATAAATTTTGAAGTCTATGGCGAGACTCATCAAAATGAATAGATAATCTAGAATAGAAACGATCGAATCGGTTCAATTTAGAAATTGTGAGACCAGTGTAGTTTATGGTACCTTGAGTAGCTTTAAACTACATTGACTCTTCGACGATTGAGATTTAACAAAACGAACTGCATGTTGGCATAGTTAAATCCATATCATTCATTAACCAATGTTAATACAAAACCTTTTTGGCTGGGAGTGTTCAGAACCAAAACAATATCTCAACTAATGACAACAGTAATGACTAAACAACAAGGAAACAACGTTTCACTGCTTCGACACACTCTTGTCGTCAGATTCCAAAGTGCAACACACAAGAAAAACAGGTCTCAACTTTATGACCGAGGTCAAATTAAATCTCGTGGATTTAAACGGTTGTTAAGGTTAGTTTTTTGTTGTGGGTTTTAGGCTTAGCGTTTCTAAGTTCAAATTGGACAATGCGACTTATAGGGTGGAAAATACGGTAGTTTAAACCTGATTAGTTTATTTACTAACTTGTGTTTGGACGACCTTATTATCCCATGAAGTCGGTGAGTTTGTGAGATCTTTGTCTTTTGTGGAGTCATTGAACGCCTTGTAAGGTTTGATCTGATTTCGATGTACCCATTTAGCAATTGGCTCTTTGCGGCCTTTGCTGATTTTGATTTCGTAGACGACTGAGGACACTTTGTCTGTTATCAGATGAGGTCCAGTCCACCTGGGCATTAGTTTGCGGGCGAGAGTTCCGGTCTCGGACCCTCCTTTCCCGGTTGCTGGGGCGAACGTATAGTACCAGACTCTGTCTCCCACTTGGAGTTCATTGTGAGAGGCCTTCTGGTCATAGTACGCCTTGCGTCCTTCAGCGGATCTTTCCAGGTTTTTCTGGGCGAAAGCAAAAGTGTTTCTGAGGTGTACATTCAAATCTTTGTCTTTGGCATGGCCTAACATCACCCCCCTTTGGTCATGGGGGACCACGAACACAGGTGAGGACGTCCGTCCATGGGCACAAGTTAGGATGCCACCTGTTTAGTTTAAGCTGTTCGCGCAGCCGAGAGAAGACGGTACACAGGAATCTTTTAAGTCTCGGCCAACGCTTCTTCCTACGTTTACCTCTTTCTGTGTAATTTAGGTGTGTCACAACTGTCGGCGCAGTCGCAGGTGTGTCTGATTGTACAGACTGCGACGGGTCACTGTCGTTGTGTGTGTCTTCCCACTTCTTGACTGAAGAGGGGCTCTTTGAGTCTGTAAAAACTATGTCATTTCTGACTAGTTCTAGACACAAATGTCCCTGAACCAAGGTTTCATCGAAAGCTTGGCTGATAGCCGATTTACCTGTCCCAGGGGACAGTACAGCAACCTCGGTGTGGGGTCCTTGGATCTCCACACCTTTCTCTACCTGTGGTAGGTAATGTGAGTTTGCCCCCTTCTTGTCTGATGAGGGGTCCTCGTAATCTGCAACAATGATGTCCAAGTGACTGTCAGCGTTTGGATGACTGTCATTTTCTGGACTCAGATGCCCTTGAACCAAGGTTTCATCGAAAGCTTGGCTGATTGCCGAATTACCTGTCCCAGAGGACAGTACAGCGTCTTCGGTGTGGGATCCGTGGATCTCCACACCTTTCACTACCTGTGGTAGGTAGTGGTCAGGGAGTGCTGAATGTGTCAGCTCACAGAGGAGGTTCTCTTGTTGGGCCAGAGTTTGGTCCAATTTTTGGGTCTCTTCTGTCTCACCTGTAGTTGACGGTTCACTTCCTGGGCTCTTGTCCTCAGATGAGCAGTCCCTTGTCCTCTGCGGTACCTGCGGTTAGGCAGTCTGTATCGCAACTAGGAGGCACTTTTATTGGCAGGGGTTTCCTCACTGTGCTCCACATTTTCTGTTGACCATAATCTATAATCGCGCCGAAGCGGTTTATAAAATCTTGGCCAACCAGAAATGGGAATGAGTCAAGTTTAGACACGTACACCGGGTGGCGTAGTGTCATTTCGCCAATCTGCATGTGAACCATAGCCATAGCTGTTAGGGTTGTTCTCGTCTCTGCGAGACCCTGTAGCTCAATAGCACATTTCTCAAAGGGTATTTGCCTGTCAACACCGTTAGCGGCGGTCCTCAGCTCCTCGAACAGCTTGGCCGACATAATAGTTATATCAGAACTGCCATCCAGGAGGGCTTCACGCTCAAGGACACCTTCCAGTGTGATAGGCAGGTAAGCTTTCTTAGCCACCCCCCTTTGTATAAAGTTACACAGAAACCTCACAGGTCTTGGCCCACGTTTCTGTTCACGTGTGACTCTGGCTGTGTACTCATGTTCACTGTCAGCATCTTGTTGGCTGTCAGCATCATGACCTTCAGGATGTTGTTGTGTGTCAGCAATTGGTTTGCTGTCAACATCCATGGCAATGTTGGTAGTAGTGTGCGCTGAGTTATTTGTGTGCTCTGAGTCTTTGTGAAAGACAGTGCTACACATCGCTCCAGGTTGGTCAATGTTGATAGTGTCATTATCAATGATAACGCCACTCATTGTATCAGGTTGGTCAAGCACAGTAACATTCAAATCTACTGACAAACTACTTACTTCCTCTGTCTCTTCCGAGCATAGAGGTGTTGGGCCATTATTCCGGGACATTCGTGACTCTTTGCCTGTCTCGAACTGTTCTGTTCGAGGCGCGGGAGGTGCAGTTCCAAGGCTCGGGGGTTTCTGTTGGGACCACGCATAGTTACATGAGTATAGGTCCTCATACTTCAATTTCTTTTGAAGTCCACCCACCGATGGACCTTGGTTTTCACCCACCTGGTTCGATCTGAACCATTGTGGGTCTCTTAGAGAGTGAACACCTACCTTTTGTGGTTCGTTGCTTGTCTCAGATTTTTCAATCTGAGGTGCTTCAGGGGCGGGGCTCCCTTTAAACCATTTTGAGTCACTGTTCCAGCTGGTACCAACATTTCGTTGTATGTCAGTTTGAAAATCTTGTTCATTCTTGCTAGTATTATCCAACTCTTTTAACAACCGACGTAAGTACTCTACCTCTTCTGAGGTCAGAGGGCCTTTGAGACGACGGTGTATCAATTCAATCTTTGCTTTGCGCAGCTGGTTATTTGTGTGCTCTGAGTTATCAAAGACAATGTCACGCATTGTACCAGTTCGGTCATCCTTTGTATCATTCAAGTTTTCAAACAACCAACTTATGTCCACTATCTCATCAGAGACCTCACCTCACGGACAAGGGACACTCATTTGAGGATGAAAATGTGCAAATTTTGGACCGAGAGCACAGATGGTTTGAGAGAGGTGTGAAGGAAGCTGTGTATGTTAAGAGAGAAAAACCATCTCTTAACAGAGGAGGAGGTCTGAGATTTCAACTTTCCAAGACTTACAACTCAGTTTTGGGGCTGATTCACAAACGTTTTACACCGGATGGGAGCAGAGATGTCTTGTCTGTGAATTAGACTAGCAAAGTTTGTTGAGAAACCTCTGTTGTTGGGCTGTGAGGTGTTTTTTGTCAATTTACATACAGTTGTTGTGTCTTCTGTCAGAGACTTCAAGGGAACTCCCTACTGTTAAGGTGTGATCTGTCAATTTACATGTATGTGTTACCTCAGCTTGCAATTTACATATGATGGTGCGTGACTCCTGTTATAAATCCACACGCACACACAGTCTGGTTCATTGAATTGATAAAGCTTCTCGGATGAGAAGCGAAACGTCTTCTGTTACAAATAAAGTCCAGTTGATCTTGAATTGAACGCCTTTTTGATTTATCTCATCAGAGCTTAGAGGTCTGTCGCCTTTGCTCTGGAATTTCTGTGACCTTTTGCTACTCCCGGACTGTCTAGTCCGCGGTGCAGGGACAGGGCCTTTGCTCGATGTAGACCGCGGAGGGTCACTTAAAGAGCGGACACCTACCGTTTGTGGCTTTTTGCTTATCTTGGGCAGCTTCGTCCGAGGTGCAGGGACAGGGCTTTCGCTCGTCCTTCTCAACCATATTGGGTCTCTTAACCACTTCGGGTCATTGTTCCAGCGGGCATCAACATGTCGTGGTTTGTTAGTTTGAAAAACATGTTTTTTCTCGCCTTTTTTAAGAGAGGGAGTTGATGAACTCGTCCCTTCCAGCTCCAGCGAGTGGGATTTGACCTTTTCGACTGGGCATTGTTTAAACCAAATCGGGTCAGGGAGTTGATGAACTTCAAAATAATTCATATCACCCTGTTTCATGTTAAAATCTCTAATCTCACGTTTTAACTCAAGGCGACTTTGGCAAAGTTCTTCTTTTCTTCAAATTAAACTCTGCCTATATGAATCATGCTTTGATGTGAGCGGCTCTGAAGCTTCATCAAATTTTTTACCTTCCATCTTTGTGTTGAAATCTCTAATCTCACGTTTTAACTCAAGGCGATTTTGGCGAAGTACTGCTCTTCTTAGACTTAAACCCAGCATACATGATTCAGGCGTTGATGTGAGCATCTCTAAAGCTTCATCATAATTTTCATCTTCCATCTTTGTTTTGAAATTTTCTCCAAATTAATGAGAAATGCTTGTAGTTTGTTATTTTAAATTTTTTCCTATTTAAAATAAACTGGAGTCATTAATTGTACACAGAAAAACGTTAAAAATGCCATTTTAACTAAAAGTGTGCAGTTGTGCACACCAATTATGTTTAAAATTCAGAGATGTGAAGAGCTTAATGTGGAAATGCTTTGTTCTCCATCATTTTTTTTATTACTTAATTTGAAAATCAAATAAAAGATGCTTTCCGAGTGTTATTTTAAATCTCTTCAGTATTTAAAATGAGCATAAATTGTTTGTCTGTACCTCTGTTATTCTAAAATTTGTATTTAGAATAAACATGCGTTTTTGTTTGTGTACAGAACAACTTTAAAGATCCACTGACGTGATTTTTCTACTATTCATCAAATTGCTCAAAATATATATATATTATCATTTAAATATGTTAGTTTTTGCAAACAAAATGATAAATCACTTTAATTTTGCTTTAAAAGTGATTTTGAACTTCAAGCTGTGTTTAATCATGGGAAATCCGTTTACACCCGAACGCACCATCTGTGATGTCATGTGCAGAGTTGAGGCAGAGCTCTTGGCTTGTCACGGTATGAGCAGCTCACATAAAAGTAAGTCTGATACGGCATCAGATCTAAATTAGATCCTGCTGTTTCTTGTTCCATCACCCAAACTATTTTCTGCTTCCCAAAATGAAGACAAATAGCTTAAATCTTCACCTAGATTGCTAAATTAGTCAGGTTTTAAAATGTCTGCTATTGAAGAGACTGGAGCCCTCTGCCTCTCACTCTGCACATTACATCACAGATGGTGCGTTCAGGTGTAAACGGATTTCCCATGATTAAACACGGCTTGAAGTTCAAAATCACTTTTAAAGCAAAATTAAAGTGATTTATCATTTTGTTTGCAAAAATTAACATATTTAAATGATAATATATATATATTTTGAGCAATTTGATGAATAGTAGAAAAATCACGTCAGTGGATCTTTAAAGCTGGTAATTTCACCATAAAAATGCTGACTTTTTATGATGTTCTATGAGAAAACTCATCTGTTAACGTCTTTTAACCAACAGGGGGCAACTTCAAGTCCTAAACTTATCACAAGGTGACCTTTTCTTTCTACTCCCGGCCGTTAGAGACGGCTTGGTTGATTTCTTGCAGCTTAGCCGTTAACTTGCGAGTAGCGTCTAACAGCTCGGTAAAAATATCAACATTGGAAAGAGTTGGAGCCTGTACGTGATAAACGCTCGAACTACGTTATTGTCAGAGACAAATCTGTATGGTTAGACGGTTTATCCATCCATCCATCCATTTTCGTCCGCTTATCCGGGGTCGGGTCGCGGGGGTAGCAGCCTAAGTAGGGAGGCCCAGACTTCCCTCTCCCCAGCCACTTGGAGCAGCTCCTCTGGGGGAATCCCAAGGCGTTCCCAGGCCAGCCGAGAAACATAGTCCCTCCAGCGTGTCCTGGGTCTTCCTCTGGGTCTCCTCCCGGTGGGACATGCCCGGAACACCTCACCAGGGAGGCGTCCAGGAGGCATCCTAACCAGATGCCCGAGCCACCTCAACTGGCTCCTCTCGATGTGGAGAAGCAGCGGCTCTACTCCGAGTCCCTCCCGGATGACTGAGCTTCTCACCCTATCTCTAAGGGAGAGTCCAGACACCCTGCGGAGAAAACTCATTTCAGCCGCTTGTATCCGAGATCTTGTTCTTTCGGTCATAACCCAAAGCTCATGACCATAGATGAGGGTGGGAACGTAGATCGATCGGTAAATTGAGAGCTTTGCCTTTTGACTCAGCTCTCTCTTCACCACGACAGACCGGTACAGCGCCCGCTTCACTGCGGACGCTGCACCTATCCGCCTATCGATCTCACGCTCCAGTTTTCCCTCATTCGTGAACAAGATCCCGAGATACTTAAACTCCTCCACTTGGGGCAGGACCTCCTCCCCGACCCGGAGAGGGCATGCTACCCTTTTCCGGCTCAAGACCATGGCCTCGGATTTGGAGGAACTGATCCTCATCCCGGCTGCATCACATTCAGCTGCAAACCGCTCCAGCGAAAGCTGTAGATCACGAACTGATGAAGCCAATAGGACCACATCATCTGCAAAAAACAGAGAAGCGATTCTAAGGCCACCAAAACGGATCCTCTCAACACCTTGGCTGCGCCTAGAAATTCTGTCCATAAAAGTTATGAACAGAATCGGTGACAAAGGGCAACCTTGGCGGAGTCCAACTCTCACAGGGAACGAGCCTGACTTACTGCCAGCGATGCGGACCAAGCTCTGACACCGGTCGTACAGGGACCCAACAGCCCGTATCAAAGGGCCCGGTACCCCATACTCCCGGAGTACCCCCCACAGAAGCCCCCGAGGGACGCGGTCGAATGCCTTTTCCAAGTCCACAAAGCACATGTAAACTGGTTGGGCAAACTCCCACGCACCCTCCAGGACCCTGTTGAGGGTGTAGAGCTGGTCTAGTGTTCCACGACCAGGACGAAAACCACACTGCTCCTCCTGAATCCGAGGTTCGACTATCCGACGGACCCTCCTCTCCAGAACCCCTGAATAGACCTTACCAGGGAGGCTTAAGAGTGTGATCCCCCTATAGTTGGAACACACCCTACGGTCCCCCTTTTTGAATAGGGGAACCACCACCCCAGTCTGCCAATCCAAGGGAACTGCCCCCGATGTCCACGCGATATTGCAGAGTCGCGTAAGCCAACACAACCCCACAACATCCAGAGCCCTAAGGAACTCAGGACGAATCTCATCCACCCCAGGAGCCTTGCCACCGCGGAGCTTTTTAACCACCTCGGCGACCTCAGCACCAGAGATTGGAGAGCCCGACCCAAAGTCCCCAGGCTCCACTTCCTCAGTGGAAGACGTGCCAGTAGGATTGAGGAGGTCTTCGAAGTACTCCGCCCACCGACTCACAACATCCCGAGTTGAGGTCAACAGCACGCCATCCCCACCATAAATGGTGTTGGTCGCGTACCGCTTTCCCCCCCTGAGACGTCGGATGGTGGACCAGAATCGCCTCGAAGCCGTACGGAAGTCATTCTCCATGGCCTCTCCGAACTCCTCCCACGCCCGAGTTTTTGCCTCAGCAACCACCCGAGCCGCATGCCGCTTGGACTGCCGGTATCTATCTGCTGCTTCCGGGGTCCCACAGGCCAAAAAGGCCCAATAGGACTCCTTTTTCAGCCTGACAGCATCCCTCACCGCCGGTGTCCACCACCGGGTTCTAGGGTTGCCACCACGACAGGCACCAACAACCTTGCGGCCACAACTCTGATAAGCTGCCTCGACAATAGAGGCGCGGAACATGGCCCACTCGGGCTCAATGTCCCCCGCCTCCCTCGGAACGTGTTCAAAGCTCTCCCGGAGGTGGGAGTTAAAGCTCCGTCTTACGGGAGACTCTGCCAGACGTTCCCAGCAGACCCTCACAATACGTTTGGGTCTGCCAGGTCTGACCGGCATCCTCCCCCACCATCGGAGCCAACTCACCACCAGGTAGTGGTCAGTTGACAGCTCCGCCCCTCTCTTCACCCGAGTGTCCAGGACATGCGGCCGCAGATCAGATGAGACGACAACAAAGTCGATCATCGAACTGCGACCTAAGGTGTCCTGGTGCCAAGAGCACACATGGACACCCTTATGCCTGAACATGGTGTTTGTTATGGACAATCCATGACGAGCACAGAAGTCCAACAACAGAACACCGCTCGGGTTCAGATCAGGGGGGCCGTTCCTCCCAACCACACCCCTCCAGGTCTCACTGTCATTGCCCACGTGAGCGTTGAAGTCCCCCAGCAGAACAAGGGAGTCCCCAGGAGGCGCACCCTCCAATACCCCCTCCAAGGACTCCAAAAAGGGTGGGTAATCTGCGCTGCCGTTTGGTGCATAGGCACAAACAACAGTCAGAGCCCGTCCCCCCACACGTAGGCGAAGGGAGGCTACCCTCTCGTTCACCGGGGTGAACCCCAACGTACAGGCACCGAGATGGGGGGCAACCAGTATGCCCACTCCTGCTCGGCGCCTCTCACCGGGGGCAACTCCAGAGTGGAAGAGTGTCCAACCCCTCTCAAGGAAACTGGTTCCAGAGCCAGAGCCATGCGTTGAGGTGAGTCCGACTATTTCTAGCCGGAACCTCTCAACCTCACACACTAGCTCAGGCTCCTTCCCCACCAGAGAGGTGACATTCCATGTCCCAATGGCCAGCTTCTGTAGCCGAGGATCAGACCGCCAGGGTCCCCGCCCTCGGCCACCACCCATTCCACAATGCACCCGACCCCTTTGGCCCCTCTCACAGTGTTAGACGGTTTAGATGGCTTAAATTGAGTTTTTAAACTTTTAGTGAAATCTCCGTTTGTCTTGTGTTGAGGGACACGTAGTCTGTCTGAAGACAGAGAGGGGGCGGGCTGACGCAGCAGTGTGCGTGGCGCGTCACCAGCATCCAGCGAGGCGGAGCTCGCTACTCAGATAAGTGACATCAACCAATCAATCACAGCGCTTGTAGTTCTTTCCCCAAGCAATCATGGTGAATGTAGTTTTCTTACCTTCGACCAATGCAGTGCCGGAAATGACAACAAAAGTGGGCTGGCCGCATCGGCATACGTCCCCACTTCAGCGAATCAGCGCATTACAGATACGAGACGTGATTGACAGATCACGACTCTCTTTTTATCCAATCACAGCTCATAAACAAACATGTATGGCACGTCGCTTTAACGTTAGCTTAGCACAGCAGAACCCAATTTTATAGACTCTTTACAGCTCATAAACGCTTCAAACAACTTTCAGAATTCTGAAATATGCGGCGAGCACACCTAGATGGGCCAACTTAGTTACGCTTAGTAACCAGCACTGCAGCTGTTGAACAAACACGGACTAGCTCGGAGCCACTTCAAAGTCGGTTCCGTCCACTTTAAAGGAGCAGAAAACTCGGGTCTGAACCCATCCGACAATGTTCTAACAGTAATATGCTTTTTTGACCTGTTCTAAAATGTAAAATACCACACACAGCAATCTGGCAGATGTTAATGAAATCTTTCAGGCAGTTTGACTCGGCGGTCAACAAAGCTTTGTACAGGAGTCTGCGTGAACTGGACCAGAACCAGAACCGCCACAGACCACGGGCTGACAAAAACCTCACCTAAAGCTTCCAACAGCGTGTAAAAGAGTTGAACGAATAACAATCTCTCAGCTTCAAATGATAAAAACATGCAGAATCTGCCTGTCTTGAACACTTCCAGCCAAAATTATTATCCTCAGAGTGTAAAACTTGGATCCTATTATGCAAACATGACGTTACAGTTCATGAGTTTTATTGTCATTTAATTCTGTTGCTCCTTGTAGCACTTTGCGATTTTCATTAATGAAAAGTGTGTTATAAATTGAATTCATTATTATTATTATTATTATGAGAGACCACAGATTTATCAATAAACATTCAGAAAACTCGTACTGGCCACCAGATGAAGTAAACATGAGGGAGACCACCAGATTGTGTCTTTAAACACATACGGTGCCACCCAGATGTAAAGGATTTTATCAGGGGTCAGTGTTAAGCTGACCTCTTTATCCTTTATTAATTTACTTATTCAGATTGAATAGTAATTTCACGGATTCTTTTCTTTTTCAGTTTACCCAATATTTCTGTGATCTTTATGATGGATAAATAAATAAAGCCATTAAGTGACAGAGACGTTAACTTAGTTTGATATGTCAAAGACACTACCATTTATTTAAAATAAATCAACTAAATTAACACCATTACACTTGATTGACATGATTTCACTTTCTTGCAATTTAACACGTCAGCACATTTAAATTGTAACACAACAGACATAAATACAGGATGTTAACATATTTAGTCTGAGGCTCTATGACTTAATTAGTTTCCAGCTTAGAATTGAGGGAAAAAAAGATAGGAGGAAAGAATGGAGAGATGGTTTAACACTAGGAATACCAGAATATTCAGATGATTACTACCCTTACCAGAGATGGTCAAAAAACAGTTTGAGGAATTTTCACCCCTGGAGACATTGAGCATGCATTAGGGAGACTTTTCTTCTGCATAAATGCTAAACAGGGTGGGGGGGTAGATGAGTGCTGTTGCTATTAGGAAAATGCCTTGGGGGGCCTTGAGTTCCAAACATTCCAATGTAAATGTAATTGCTAATGACAACACCTTCTGCAACATCTTCTGTGTTGAAACACTCTTGACTTGACTTCACTCACTTCAGTGTGTTGGGAGAGCAGCAGATATGGTAAAGTTTTATAAAACACATCAAGTTTTGGACATGGTACTGAACGATGTCAACCCCTGCGACTCAGATGGGGAAGAAATAAACTTTCAGATGAGTTCTGATTCTGAAATTTCTTCTGGTAAGATTTTTTACAATTTCTACTTAGCCAGTTACGGTTGTTGTGTTTTATGAAAGAGGTACATTGTAAAAACTACCATCTTGATAAGTTACAATTGTTCAAGAATATTATTCTTGCTTAATTTGAGCAATTTTGACTTGTTTTTTGACTTAAAACAGGACAACGTGCCTAGATATGTTGTTTTTAACATGTTTTTATGAATGTTAACATGAAAAATGTATTTATTCCTAGCAGCTGAGGGGTTTGTTTTGTTGTGTAAATTTCTGTAAAAAATATCTGGACCTATTGGCATTTTTTGTAGAACAGGGGTCAACCTGCGGCTCTGGAGCCACATTTGGTCCCTCAAAAGTGGCTCTTTCAAGCTTTGATCAAAAATAACTTTACACTGAATTTTATTTGTTCTAATAACAACAAAAATGGCTAGTTTTAGCAGTTTTTCCTGTCATTTCCTTTGCAAATGTATGAATACCATAACAAATAGAAGGAGTAAAACATTTAATAAACATTTATTTATTCGAAGCAGGATATTTAATTTTTTCCACAATCAAAACAATTTACCTAGACCTGCATATTTCATTGTTTTTTTTGTTTTTGTTTTTTTTTTTGGGGGGGGGAACACATTATTTTTCCTTCTTTACAATATGTTTCAGGATTATAATTCAAATACTACATTTGTGTTAATTTCCCATTATTGTGACCTTTCAGAGTCAGAGAGTCTTTATTGTCATTTGCACCGCATGTGGTACATGTGATTCACTAATCAAATCTCAAACACATTGTCCTACAGATGAGGAGACTGAACCACCTCCTAATGCAGATGAACAAAATTCAACAGCTGACACCTCACCACCTCCAGGCGAAGATGAGGACAATTCACCTCCTCCAAAAAAGAGAGGTCGGATGGAGAGACACGAGTGGATTACAGAGACCGCAAAAGATGGCACAGTGTGGCGTGAAGAACAGCTTGGAAGACCTCTGAATCACAGCCCTATTGAATGCTATCCCACGGATGGAGAGCCAACACCTTTGGCGACAAGAAAAGTGTCCAGTCGCTTACAGAGTTTCCTCTGTTTCCTCTCTATGGAAATGCTTATGACCATACAACACTGGACTGTACAACATGCACGCCACACACTTGATGGAAACTGGTTCATGGCCATCCCAGAACTAAAGGCATTCATTGCAATCCTCATCCTGCGAGGGATTTTCCGCCTTCCAGCGGTACATGACTTATGGTCTGCAACACTGGGAGTGCCTGCCATCAGCAACATTATGGCTCGAAACCGCTTCCAGGACATCATGCGGCACCTACGCTTCGATGACAAGGACACACGCGAAGAACGAGTCGCAAATGACAGGTTTGCTGTGGCAAATGTAGAAAGGAGATGTTATGGCAATGCCAGGTGTGTTCTGACATTCTGTACGTGTGATGAGTCTCTTCACTGGAAGAAATGTCTGTATAACCATTGTTGCATGCTTATTTTCTTTTGTCTTTTATTACTTGCTACATAGTTGATAGGTTACATTTCCATTTACAGATGATTTTGATACCATATTATTGCATGCTTATTTTCTTTTGTCTTTTAAAAACTGCTGTAAGTTCAAATAAAGTATGTCAGCTTCACATTATTTCAGTGTTATTCATTGTGATAATCTTTGTCGCCGCCTAGGTCGACGAGGAGGCAGAGGCAGGCGCCTTTAGATAAAGTTCACCAATACAATCCCCCCTTCAGATAAAAGTAACCAATACAATCCCACCTTTAGATACAAGTGTCCAATACAGGTAGTCCTCGACTTACGGCATTTCGGCTATACGAACGGGTGTAGAAATGGAACTCGTTCGTAAGTCGGGGATCACCTGTACAATCCCGCCTTCAGATAAAAGTGACCAATATAATCCCACCTTCAGAAAAAGGTGGCCAATACAGGTAGTCCTCGACTTACGGCTTTTCGGCTATACGAACGAGTGTAGAGATGGAACTCGTTCGTAAGTCGGGGATCACCTGTACAATCCCGCCTTCAGATAAAAGTGACCAATATAATCCCACATTCAGATAAAAGTGGCCAATACAGGTAGTCCTCGACTTACGGCGTTTCAGCTATACGAACGAGTGTAGAGATGGAACTCGTTCGTAAGTCGGGGATCACCTGTACAATCCCGCCTTCAGATAAAAGTGACCAATATAATCCCACCTTCAGAAAAAGGTGGCCAATACAGGTAGTCCTCGACTTACGGCTTTTCGGCTATACGAACGAGTGTAGAGATGGAACTCGTTCGTAAGTCGGGGATCACCTGTACAATCCCGCCTTCAGATAAAAGTGACCAATATAATCCCACATTCAGATAAAAGTGGCCAATACAGGTAGTCCTCGACTTACGGCGTTTCAGCTATACGAACGAGTGTAGAGATGGAACTCGTTCGTAAGTCGGGGATCACCTGTACAATCCCGCCTTCAGATAAAAGTGACCAATATAATCCCACCTTCAGAAAAAGGTGGCCAATACAGGTAGTCCTCGACTTATGGCTTTTCGGCTATACGAACGAGTGTAGAGATGGAACTCGTTCGTAAGTCGGGGATCACCTGTACAATCCCGCCTTCAGATAAAAGTGACCAATATAATCCCACATTCAGATAAAAGTGGCCAATACAGGTAGTCCTCGACTTACGGCGTTTCAGCTATACAAACCGGCGTAGAAATGGAACTCGTTCGTAAGTTGGGGATCACCTGTACAATCCCCCCCTTCAGATAAAAGTGATCAATGCAATCCCGCCTTGACCGTGGAATAGGTGACAGGTGACAGGACTTGCAGTCTCCCCTAGCAACTTCATCTGCCATAGCAACTGATTCTGTAGTCTGTGATATAAATGGCCTCATATGGCCAAGGCTGCACAGAAGTCTGTTGGAGTCAGTCTCCCCACCATCACAGACATTTACACCTCCAGATGCAGGAAAAGAGCCACCTGCATCATGAAAGACCTCACTCACCCAGCACACTCACTCTTTGTCCCACTCCCCTCAGGACGGAGGTTGAGGAGCATCAAATGTAGAACCACTAGACTGAGGAACAGCTTCTACCCTGAGGCTGTTAGACTCATGAATAAAAAAAAAATAAAATAAACACTGCAAAATATCACATCATGCTGATGCTGATCTGTTTTCTTGTTGCTGTCATCTGTGTTCATCTGTGACCATCTGCTCATACAAACTCATGTTCGTGCTGCTGTTTATTTCCACTATATTAGGCTTAGTGTATTACTAGTTGATGTTTTTCTTAGTTAATTCTAGATGTTATTACTGTTTTTCTCTTGCATTTGTTGTTGGATGTAACTGGGACCCCGTGTACATAATCTCGTTTTCATCCATGTACCACATGCGGTGCAAATGACAATAAAGACTCTCTGACTCTGACTCTGACTCTCTGATATACATACCAATGGACGTGATAATGCTAATTCAATCTCGCAAGTCGGGGACCACCTGTACAATCCCGCCACCTTCAGATAAAAGTGGCCAACACAGGTAGTTCTTGACTTGCGGCGGCTTCAACTTACGGCGTTTCAGCTATACGAACCGGCGTAGAAATGGAACTCGTTCGTAAGTTGGGGATCACCTGTACAATCCCCCTTCAGATAAAAGTGACCAATGCAATCCCGCCTTGACCGTGGAATAGGTGACAGGTGACAGGACTTGCAGTCTCCCCTAGCAACTTCATCTGCCATAGCAACTGATTCTGTAGTCTGTGATGTAAATGGCCTCATATACATACCAATGGACGTGATAATGCTCATTCAATCTGTCATTTTACAGTCTCCCATGGGAGCTATAGGTAAAATATGTACAAGTACATATGTTTGGTAGTCCTAGTGTTAAAGGAAATTGTCTTGAGCATGCTACCAGAAGTGACACTTTTCATCAGACTTCTGCTAAATCCAGGTACGTTTGTAAACAGCTCTTTACCTTTGACGACGAGTCTGATAAAGAGATGACACCAGCCTTTCAGATGCACAGAGTCCTTCAGGCCCAGTTCGTCCGAGCCAGTTCTTGTTTACGTTTCAACGTCTCCTCAGATCCGCGTGGATCATCAGAAAATATGTCAGCTACTGGTTGACTTCAAGATAAACTTATTCCAGGAAGGAATAAACAAAGTTTTGAGCTTACGCTCATTCTAAGTGGACTTATAACAGCATGTTATTAGTCCTTAACTGGATGACGTGTCCTTAGCGTGTGACTAAACGTCCATCCAGCTCTTTGGGAAAAGTTCACATCTCTTGAAGTTCCCAGCAGACTCTTAGGAACTCCCTGGTTCCTTCGAAACTCTGAAGCGTTCACGGAAACAAACGCTTTTACTCAAAAATGTTGAGATTAGAACACACTTTCCTCATTGGTCCGTGGGCCAAGAGGAGTGTGAAAACGTGAAGTGAAAACTCAAGGTTGACAGCAAGTCTGCTTAGATAACAAAGAGGAATGTTTTGGAAAAGTGTCTGAAAGAGAGGAGACATCTCGACGCTAACGAGAGTTTTAGCTGAACTCAACAAAAACAACTCCTGAGCAAGTCAATTTGACACATTATTCAACTTTGTCATAGATATTTTGAGTAGACACTTTCATTTGGTCAAGTAACACAGTAATACTCCATATTAAAAGAATAACAGCATATAACATATATCATGAAAATGACAAAAGTTATTCTTTTGATTACATTAGAATAAAATCAAAGATAGAAATAGTCTCTTTTGGTGACTATGTTCTCAGATTACAACTAATGGAATAATTTGTAGTAAATGTCTTGCTTTACTGAGAGGTCAGTAAAGGTCATCTCTGGAACAGTTCAAAAATACACAGGTGTATCAAAGTGGACACGGTCATGCCCACTACACATGTTTCAAAAATGACTGGATGGATTTCAAAGGCAATTCTAAATTGGCTGCACATAATTAACTGTTGGAGTGAACCCAGTTTAAGATGAATGCCACAGCTAATAGATCTTGGCCAACACAATAATGATTGTATACAGTAGTCCCTCGCTACTTCACGGTTCGTTTTTCGCAGACTCTATCGTGGTTTTTCAAAGTAAGATTGGACATGACACACAAATGGCTGATTGATGGATGAGCTGCACGATCGGCATGGAATTTTTATTTGAAATGAAATATTGTAAATTATTTAGCACCTCCTGCACCTCTGTTCAGCCCACACTGCAGAATCAGCTTCCTCCTGCAGCTGATCAGCTGATCTCTGTGCAGAGCGGAGAAGTGGGTGTGGCCGAGAGTGTCATATAGTGTGTTACATGTGGTGGAATAAAATTGTGCACACAGGGTCCCAGTTACATCCAACAAAAGTATAAATTGTAAAGAAAAACATTAGTATGGTAATAAGCTCTAAGATATGAATTAAGAAAAACTTTAAACAAAAAAAAAATGCTAAGCACTAGCAGTACAAAAACATTGCATTAAACAGCAGCACGAACATGAGTCTGTGTGAGCAGATGAGCATGAATGAACACAGCAACATGAAATGATCAGCAGCATGAGATCAGCAGCATGGCTAATCAGCAGCACATATCTACAATCAAGTGGCATTACTGGTAGTTATTATTTCAAAGTGATTATCTTGGTTAGAGATTCATGAGTCTAACAGTCTCAGGGTAGAAGCTGTTCCTCAGTCTAGTGGTTCTACACTTAATGCTCCTTAACCTCCTTCCTGAGGGAAGTGGGGCAACAAGTGTGTGTGCTGGGTGAGTGGGGTCCTTCATGATGCAAGTGGCCCGCTTCCTGCGTCTGGAGGTGTAAATATCTATGATGGTGGGGAGGCTGACTCCAACAGACTTCTGTGCAGCCTTCACTACTCTCTGCAGAGCTTTTCAGTGAAAATAAAGTACCGATAAAATAAAATCAAATACTCGTACACCCTACTTCACGGATTTCCACTTATTGCGGGTATCCAGGGTACAGATCCCCTGCAATAAACAAGGTATCAGGGAATTTGACAGATGGAATGTTGACACGTACTAGCTGAGAGTCATTACCAACTCATGCTTCAAGCACTAATGGATCCTGCAAGATCACATAAGATATTTCATAATGTTACTTTCAAGATTTGACAAACACTGCTATAATATAGCGTTCCCTTTTTTAATAAAATATGACTTTAGTCTAAAACTGTGAATGGCAGGCAGCGGGTGCATTCCATCAAGATGTGGTAGGCTTTTAACTCTCAACGTTCTTTCTTTCTGAATGTTGTCAGATTGAGTTACAGTGGATCATTGTCAAAAGTTTGCATCTGTAAAGCAAAAAATATAATTAACTTAGTTATTATGTCTGTGATTGATTCATGCGTCAGGGTTGAGAATCTGATCTGAATTGCTGAAATAAGTTGTTTTGGTTTGCTAACATGTCCCGTTGCCTCAGGTTGGATAATTATGCAGCACCCTTAACTGTTTGTCTTTGTGCTGTCCTCATTGTGTTAACTTTGAGCAAGTCATCTAAAGCTAGCTGCAGGCTTCCCCTGGGCCATCCTGGTTTCCAAGTGTGAAAGTGTTAACTGTGTGCATGAATTCAGGCAGGAAGTTTCAGTTGTATTTCCTTTGCAATAAAAGAAAAGGAAAGGGAAATGTATTGGTTATGATTGTTACGGG
>JBBPBX010044607.1:0-14126 GCA_038048925.1 Garcialebias charrua
ATGTATGAATGTGTGTGTAGTAGAGTGATGTATGAATGTGTGTAGTAGAGTGATGTATGAATGTGTGTGTAGTAGAGTGATATATGAATGTATTTAGTAGAGTGATGTATGAATGTGTGTGTAGTAGAGGGCTGTATGAATGTGTGTGTAGTAGAGGGCTGTATGAATGTGTGTGTAGCAGAGTGATGTATGAATGTGTGTGTAGCAGAGTGATGTATGAATGTGTGTAGTAAAGTGCTGTTTGAATGTGTGTGTGCAGCAGAGTGCTGTATGAATGTGTGTGTAGTAGAGTGCTGTATGAATGTGTGTGTAGTAAAGTGCTGTATGAATGTGTGTGTAGTAGAGTGCTGTATGAATGTGTGTAGTAGAGTGCTGTATGAATGTGTGTGTAGTAGAGTGATGTATGAATATGTGTAGTAGAGTGCTGTATGAATGTGTGTAGTGCATATAATAGCTCCACACTCAAACACATTGTTCAGCTTTAAAATTTACATAATGCTTTCACCTTGGCATTTCTATCCTTTTTGTCACTTTGATACAAAAGATAGCACTTACACTGCACCCACAAAGCAACACAAACACACAAACACAAAGGCTCACATTGGGTCAGGCTGCTCGTCAGCCTTAACACATAACACAGATTAATAGGATCGGTTTTATTCTGCAGATAAAGGCTTAGCTTTTTTATTCATTTTTTATGTGTGCAAAGGAATAACTCTGACACACCCAAAAGAACTCAAAGCTGTTTTCCAAAAGCCTGAAATAATTGCAGGGATGTCAGAAGAGTATTTCAGGTCATATCCCTATATGCTATCACTTTTACAAAAGACTGCTAACAAGGAAAATGAAAAAAAGAATCAGATCATTTACCGGTAGTATCCTTTTAAAAATAATATAGCGTGGTATGACTGTCACCAAATTGTCTTGTCTAGTTGTCTGTGTGGATCCTTTTGATGATGAAGACCAAAAGGAAATGGCTTTAGGCCTGTCACGATGGCAAATTTTGCTGGACGATTAATTGTCTCAGAAATTATTGCGATAAACGATAATATTGTTTGAAATTTTACAATAATTAGTAATTATTGTTAAATTTAAGAAGAAGTGTTGGTTAATTTATTTTGAGTGTAAAACCTTTTTTGGCCACTGGATGGCAATGTAAGACTGAACCGAAGGATGGATAGTGAGGGAGCGAACAGCGTCTCTTTAAGAAAAATGGGAGGGAGGCCCCTTGACGTGACATGGGCTGTCTCTCATTCCTGTTTTTCAGTTCTCAAAATGGCGGACACTCAGTGTGGTTTGAGCTCTTTAGCATAACATGTCACACAAAGCTTTTATTAAAAATAAAAAAAATCAGTAAACAAGTTCTCAGCTTCTTTTTACATGAAGGCACGGGTTTCATCAATGAATTGATTCTACTTTTGATCTTAGCTGATACTGTTATTGATTTTAATTGTTTTATTATTTGTTTTATTGACATTTAATTATGTTGCACCTTGTAGCACTTTGAGATTTTCATTAATGAAAAGTGCGTTATAAATTGAATTAATTATTATTTATTATTATTATTAATTGTGGAGCTTTGACGAGATGTTTTTTTTTCCCGAGGTCAGCCTGTTAGCTTAGCTCGTAGCTTAGCTTATCAGCTTAGCTGCTTTTAGCGATCCCAAAAACATGATTGTGGATGGTTAAAATGGATTTTAAAGAGAAAGGGATGGGTCAGTGAAGAACACCAGAGTTGAGCCTTTTGTCATCCAGTGCATTCAGTAGAAAGAGAGTGACATAAAGAAACTATAAAGCCGATAAATGATAATGAGGTCGATCATTTTCATCTATCATGCAATTAATTGAGTTTTTGTTTAACGCAACAGGCCTACTTTTAACGACTATGTGAATTTACTAAAATATTTTAACAGTATTTAAAGCTGGGTTATGTAACTTTCTGTAGAGCACAGAACTTAGAAATATTTTCAACAGGCAAAGCATTCTGATCCCTCCCCCTCAGAGCCATATATGGCTCTGAGGGGGAGGCTCTGCTGAGATTCAAATTCAAGCTCTGTTTTTATTGGCTGATTCAAATTCAAGCTCTGTTTTTAATTGGCTGGTTACAAACTCTGTTTTTATTGGCTGTCATTGTCCTGGTCACTCTGTGTTTTTAGTGTTTTTATAAATGCTGATAGAGAAGCAAGGGGACTATAGTTTTTTTCAGAGATTACTTTGTCTAACATCAGTTTGTCAGTAGATAGTGACAGAGTGAAGAAATATGTTAAAAATATATTGTTTGAAAAGTTACAGACTACATTACAATCTTACATACCCCAGCTTTAAACTTTAATAAAGCAGCTAAGCAACATTTGCTTTATAGAAGTCTCTGCTGTAGTAATGGTTCCTAAAAGAACCATTATGTGAAGCTCTGTGTGTCCATACAAGTCTCTGTTTTCATCTACTGAATAAAAAAAGTTCCCACAGAGAAGGCTAAAACTGGAGTACTGTGTTTGTTTGTACCACAGTGGAAGGATCAATAGTTTTTTGTTTTTTTTTTAACCGTTAATGGTTAGTTGTTTGCTTTCAGTCTTGGCCCTTTTGTTTTGGTCTGAGCTGCACCTGCTCAAACGTGACACTCAGTGGCTTCCAAAAGTTTTTTTGTGCATCTTTAAATAACAAATAGTTTACATTATAGGTTTTAAACTGCTGCCTAATCGTCACTGCAGTAGTGTTCACTTTATTTTAAATCAGTCTTTAAAAAACCCATCCCTTTAAAAAATGATTTACTAAAATCTTATTAACGTTTTTTGACTGCCACAAACCCTCAATGAAATCTCCTTTTTCAAACAGGATCACTTCTATTAAAATGGTCATTTTTAATTTACTTGTTGCAATTTTCTCTTTTTAAATTGTAACTAAATTTGCACTGTTGGTAAAGATTAAAGGCCTTTCATATCAAAGTACAAAAATGTATATTTTGATGAGAAAGGGCAAGTTGTAGCCATTTTGGTCAATGATTGTAAAAAAAAAAAAATACATAAATAAAAAACAATTTTAAATATAAAATTCCATTCAATATTGTGAGATTTTGCAATATGCTTATTAGACTCTGAAGATTTGCTGAGAATGACTCTCGGCTACTACCACACCAAAATTAGCTCAATATACAGTATGTAAGACTTGCTGCGTTGTAGCCATTTTTGGATTGTCTAAGGTCAGTTATGTATAGATCATAGGAAATATTGCTAATAGGCAGACTGGGTTGACACCAACCGTTAACGCCAAACTTTTAAGTAAAAATATCACACAATGTGTAGTGCTCAGAGTATGTGTTGTTGATAATGCACAACTGCTAACAGACTGGATTATAGCTCAGAATGTGAGATTAGATGAGTTTGAGTTATTTTTTTTTTGTCTTTTAGAGGTCATTCTAAAATCGATTTATAGAATTACATTATACTGTACATTGATTGTTTTGTGAAAGTTTCCTTAAAATCTGTCCAGTGGCTAACGCAATATTTTGCTAACAAACGGACCAAAGAATTGCACACATGGGCAAAAACGATAATGCTCCACTGATTTCTTTAACAACAAACAACAACACAGGAAAAAAAAAAAAAACTATAACAAATCAGAAAGGCCTTTTTCAACTTTTTTCATTTAATTTATTCTAAAAAGACTAAGGCCAATTAGCTGTGAAAATCTTTTTATACAGTATTTTGACAATAAGTATTATGTGTAAACTCTTTGAAAATATTCCTTTTAATTTACTTCAAGAAGTCCAGATGTATCCCCCATCCCACTAAAGGCATTGAAAGCATCAGTCAAAGTGTCATGGCGTTTTCCCCTCCATTCACATGCACAACATTGTCTGCAAAGAGAGCTCAGGAGAATGACAGATTTTTTTTAGTAAATCATGATTTTTCTTCTGTTCTTGCATCATTAGACGCCTCTCAGCCGAACTTCAGGAACACCTTCAAGTTCACCGTTCTATTCATGGCACTGATTTGGAGCGAGTTTGAGGGAAAGATTAAGAGCAGAGAGGCATCATTATAAAGGTGACAGAGCATTTCTCATGGGACACCTCACCTCCAGACATACAGAGGAGAGCTCTTTTTTCCGGATGCACTTAAATTATTTCCTCACAAAGCAGTTTTGCCTTGAATGCCAGGGCCAGTAAATCATTTTCCACTACAAGACAATTTAAACTTGTTTACTTTACATTTTCTGTATCAAAGTAAATTTCCCTATTATTGAGTTTTCATGTTTGCATTTGATCTTAAGCTATGAGAGAAAAAAAAGACATTAAATATAGCTTTAGATCAGTTGAATTCTTAGTGAGCATCGTACAGCAGAGGGTGTTTAAGCACTGTATCACCATTCAGCTTGCACTAAATGAAACAAACAAAATGCCACAAGTGTTTGTGCTGACAGATAAATGCTACACTGCCCATGATGACGTGCACTGTCACTCTCTAAGCTGCAGCACTCCAAAGTGTTTGAGACTGTCCCAATGCTCATTTGAAAGTCAAAGTGGGTTTCATAAATTATTCAGTTTGTTGCCAAACCCCAAACAAATCAATTTTCTGAATTTATTGCACTCATAACTGGTTATCTTTTTCTAAAACCACCTTAAATGTGGTTTAAATAAGAACACGCTATGTTTATTACTCACCCCAGTGTGGTCATGGTGACAATCGTGTACCAGAAGGAAGCTGGGATGCTGGTGAACTTGGTAGAACTGGAACCCTTCTCTGCGTAGAACATGACCGTGGCAAAGATGATGATGGCCATTGTGAGGGAGAAAAGGAGGAAGCCCAGCTCTGAAGCACAGCTCTTGAGCGTATAACCGAGGATCCGTAGGCCCTGCGAGTGGCGGGAGAACTTGAAGATGCGAAACACTCGGAAGACGCGCAGCGTCACGAAGGCGCCACTCACGTCCTCGTTGTTGGTCATCACCAAGCCGATGTAGTACGGCAAGATGGCCACCACGTCGATGATGCTCATCACGGAACGCATGAAACGGTAACGACTAGGTGCAGCAAACAAACGCATAAGGTATTCCACTGTGAATATCATGACGCAGGCAGTGTCGATGCAGAAGAACGCCACTGTGTAGCGTTCGCCACAAGGCTGGTCTTTTTGGTTGGCAGTGGCGCCACAGGGAACGGTCTCTACAACATTAGTGATGACAGAGATGGCAATGAAGAAACCGGTAACATAGTAGAAGACCAGGGCCAGGGTGGATGTGTGGGGGTTCTCGAAGGCGCGCCACATGGTCTCTCTGAAGTTCAAGTTGGGCTGCTTCAAGTCCTTGTTCTCCTCCTGGTCATCCTGCAGCCGCTCCAAGTTTTCTCTCTTTCTATCCTTGTACTCTTCGTAGCAGCAGTCGCCAATGATCTCGTGCATGATGCCGAAGAACGTCAGCTCCTCATCGTAGGCTGAGATGCACTCATGACGAGGGTAGTGGAGTTTACCTGTTCTGTAGAAGTTGAGGATACTTCTGAAGGCATCTGGGTCTCGGTCAAAAAAGTACTCCTTGGTTTCCTCATTATAGAAAAAGTCTTTCTCAGAACTGCCCAGCAGCGTGTCTGGGTAGCGATCCAGAGTTGTTCTCCATGTCTGAAAGCGGCGGCCGCTGACATTGAGGACGATCAGCTCATCTTGTTTCTTGCTGTTGTCTCTGGGTGCAATGGGCATGGGGCAGTTGGCCACGGGCATCCAGCCAATGGCTGCAGCCCTGGCAAAAGGAAGCCATGCTGCTACTCCTGTTGCCATTGTGAACAGAGTACTAGAAGTCGTCTTCTCCGCCTTCAGACTTGGCTGTCCTCAGAATGATCTGGCATCTGAGAATAATTTAAAAATAAGCAAAGTGTGGAAAAATCATAAATAATTGCATCGCTGTCCATTTAGGTCACCAACCCTGCAGTGCATGACTTGCTGCTGTAAAATGAACCATCGTATACTTTGAACTCCAAATCACATTGTCACTTAGTTAAACAGTCACACTTTGGCATCACTTATTCAAATTAACAAGTCAAATCAAAAGGCAAACAGATTTCAAGAAAACACGGACAGAGGCAGCTGAAACTCAGACATTTGATGATAAGGTCAATGAAACCTGATCTGCATCACTAGAGTTTAGCTGCAAAGAACTGAACCAAACCTGTTGAACAAGAATAAAAGGGGATCTGCTCAACATTTATCTTTTTTATCATTTAAAAAAGATTTATCATTTATCTGTTATCATCACGTTTTTATTTATATGTGTTGTTTTATTTATTTTAAAATATATTGATACATTTCATGATTTGATCAATTTGCCAGTTTAAAAAGCTCCAGTGCGTAAAAACGCGTGTGCCTTTGATGTGAACGCTGCAAATACATTTAACTTTCACATTTGCGCACATGCTCACCTGACATAAAAAAGGTGCAGGGACATTATTAAAAGATCGCGAAAATGAATATTAGTTTAAAAAAAAGAAAAGGAAACGTGGAGATAAGACTTTTAATGAGTCTGTTGGTCCTAACAGGAGGATGTAAGCTCGGATCCATGCAGCCAGCTGAGCCGGGAACAGAACCTCTCCTCCTGAATGGATCCAGAACCAGAAACACTCCCGACGGAAGCGGCGCAGCCACCTGCACTCTGGCTTTCAAACACAAGCTCCGAGGGAACGGTGTGATGCACGTGCAGGTTACCTGGTGGGTTGAGGTTCTACATCCTGGCTTCTTTGGTTTACCGTCAGCGCGTCGAAAGTGAAAAATGATGGAGAGGAGCGGCGCGCTTCGCTTTTCTCCTCCACAAAGTGCGTCCGAGCCAGCTGCGTCCTTCCTCCTCCTCCTCCTCCTCCCGCTCTTCCTCTTCCTCTCAGCATCTGAGACAAACTCACCTGTCGGTTCAAGAGCCAACATCATGGTGTTGAACTGTAAAACAAAGTCCGAATGGTATGAAAAAAAAAAGGGTTGAGATTATGTGCAGGGATGAAGATGTCAGATAACTGAACTTAAATCCTGGATTGAACTCTAATGGTAGCTATTGCTAATGTAAATAAATATGTAATAGTTTATGCTCAAATTAGGTTCAGCTGTGCAATGACTATGAATAATGTTGAAAAGTTATTTACATCCATAATTCTCCACAAGCTTGTGAATTTCAATTTCTCCATCCCCCAGAGAGCCAAGATACTGGATCTCAGACAGATACTGGATTCATTTTCTCTTGGCTTTGATGCTGTTTATCTTGAAAAGCAGCAGGATTCAGGTATGTGAGATTGTGTAAGTTAATGCAAAAAAAAAAATCCTCTCCCATCAGGTATACAGACTCACTTTGTCACCACTTCAGCTCATGGAGTACCTTGAACACAGACATGGATATGTAAATCTTGGCAGATCCCACTCATCCCCTACACGCTGAGTTCAATCTGCTGCCTTCAGGTAGAAGATACGGCCTACCAAGGTGTAGAACAAACAGATTAAAATCCCTTCAGTCATTGGATTTTTGAACAAAAAATAGTTTTAAAGATTATCTCATTATGTATTCTTATCTTGAATCTTATTTAATGTTTTTAAGGATGAACTATTTGCTCTTCTTAAGTTGTACCTTCTGAAATGTCTCTTGTATTTTAATCTGTAATGGAGGTACTTTTTTAATTATTTTATTTCTTTTGTCCTATTCTAGTTTGTATGAATGAATTTGTTGGCTGTCTCACTACCATTACCTGCTGTAAATGAATTGCCCCTCGGAGACCTAATAATAAAGTTGAAGTTGAAGATGGATAAAAGTTTCAAATCCTGGAATTTTAAATGATTGAAACAAAAAAAAAAAAAAGCTTACACTAAAGTAAGTATTTCCTCAAGTATTTCTTGGAACATGGTGGACTAACCCACTTGTTTAATTTATATCTTTTAGCTGAAGAAACTCATCTAATACATCTCAGAAGAAATGTTATTTCATATGAGCTCTAATTAGCCTGGTTGAAACCATACCCTGTGCTTCACTTCGCTTCACACAAGGGTCTGGAATTTTCCCATTGAAAACCGTTTCTTGCTGGAGGCGTTGGCCTCTGATTAGGAACAAAACCATTGGATAATTTGAACAGGGAAACCATTCTGCTCCCTCCCCTCAGCCACCCCCCTCTGCTGAAGTTCAGCAGCTGAACTTGACTGACAACTGCTCCGCCCCCTCTGCAGCGTTTCTCTTGCTGCGCAAATTCTGTGTTTATATCATATGTTATAAAACGTTTTAATACAATAAAATCAAACCATGGATCGCTGGTCCAGCTCACCAAAACACCAGAAAATCTGATGGGACTCGCTCAGCAACTAAAACCCGAGTTTATTTCTCGTGACAACCTGAGGCATTTCCGTGTTCATTTTACAGCAACGAATTGAGCCTGCTGTCTCTCTCATTTTACTCAGCAGGAGGGTGGAGGAGAAGGAGCGATTACTTAACTTTTGGGGGAAAAAACCAAAAGAAAACTCCAGATAAGGGATTAAGAAGGGGAAATTAATAAATTTGTGTCACATATCTGCATCGCTTTGCATGAGAACGCGGCTGCGCGCTGGCTCTGGCTGCGCGCCGGGACAGGTGGCACTCAGCGGAGAGGAGGAGGAGGAGGAGGGAGAAGGGAGCGATAACTTGACTTTTGGCCCAAAAACCAAAAGAAAACTCCAGATAAGGGATTAAGAAGGGGAAATTAATAAATTTGTGTCACATATCTGCATCGCTTTGCATCTTTTGAATGAGAACATGCCGCTGCTCGCTGACTGAGCGCTGGCAGAGCCTTTTAAGCTTAGGATATAGTTGACGCGTCGCATAGGGCGCGAGGGTGCGCGCGCGAAAAGTGACGCAATCGCATAGTCCCCGCCCCCGCGCTTTGGCCAGCGCGTTGGTTTCGCGCGTGGTCGTGCACCTCCCAGATTTTGAAGCTCCGCAAGCCTAGCGCGCGCACCAAATTGATTGACAGGTCGGGTAGGGACCTCACCGACAGCCTTCACGCCAGAGCCTGCAGCTGTCTGCGCCGCTGTGGTCGTGGAAACGGCGTCGCGACGCATGGAGGAATGTTTTTTATGTGATACAAAGTATTAAATTCCCCGAGCGAGCAGAAAGCCATTTGTTTTGTTGTGTGATTTCAAACAGTTCTTCTTCTACGGTAGATTTCTTCTTCTACACCCTTTCTTGCAACATATGCACAGGTTTTAGAGAGTACTGCCACCTGCTGGTCAGTAAAAGAACAGCACTTTGCCATGCGCTGCCGTGCTACACTATAAACGCATGAAGCCGCACGGCACAGTGCGCGCGCAGCACGCGCGCTCCAGCTTGCGGACCAAAGCGCGACTATATCCGAGCCTTTATAGGGCTCTGCGCGCTGGGACAGGTGGGGGCGTGGGTTAGGGTCCAAAACTCCGCCCCTTCTGTTCTCTGATTGGTCCGAACAAAAATCTACTGGACAAATCCTTGTGGGCGGGTAAAGTCCCAGACTGTGCAGTGAAGGGAAATGAGAATTGAGCGGAGCTGTGCAGGAAGGCGAGGGCCAGGCTAAGCTCTAATCAGTACAGATGTAATTTTTGGCTGTTGTTTGTTTCTCAGACAAATAAAATTAACTCAACATGTATATTCATGTCCACGCGATATTGCAGAGTCGCGTAAGCCAACACAACCCCACAACATCCAGAGCCCTAAGGAACTCAGGACGAATCTCGTCTCGGGGGCAGTTCCCTTGGATTGGCAGACTGGGGTGGTGGTTCCCCTATTCAAAAAGGGGGACCGTAGGGTGTGTTCCAACTATAGGGGGATCACACTCTTAAGCCTCCCTGGTAAGGTCTATTCAGGGGTTCTGGAGAGGAGGGTCCGTCGGATAGTCGAACCTCGGATTCAGGAGGAGCAGTGTGGTTTTCGTCCTGGTCGTGGAACACTAGACCAGCTCTACACCCTCAGCAGGGTCCTGGAGGGTGCGTGGGAGTTTGCCCAACCAGTTTACATGTGCTTTGTAGACTTGGAAAAGGCATTCGACCGCGTCCCTCGGGGGGTTCTGTGGGGGTACTCCGGGAGTATGGGGTACCAGGCCCTTTGATATGGGCTGTTAGGTCCCTGTACGACCGGTGTCAGAGCTTGGTCCGCATCGCCGGCAGTAAGTCAGGCTCGTTTCCGGTGAGAGTTGGACTCCGCCAAGGTTGCCCTTTGTCACCGATTCTGTTCATAACTTTTATGGACAGAATTTCTAGGCGCAGCCAAGGTGTTGAGAGGATCCGTTTTGGTGGCCTTAGAATCGCTTCTCTGTTTTTTGCAGATGATGTGGTCCTATTGGCTTCATCAGTTCGTGATCTACAGCTTTCGCTGGAGCGGTTTGCAGCTGAATGTGATGCGGCCGGGATGAGGATCAGTTCCTCCAAATCCGAGGCCATGGTCTTGAGCCGGAAAAGGGTAGCATGCCCTCTCCGGGTCGGGGAGGAGGTCCTGCCCCAAGTGGAGGAGTTTAAGTATCTCGGGATCTTGTTCACGAATGAGGGAAAACTGGAGCGTGAGATCGATAGGCGGATAGGTGCAGCGTCCGCAGTGAAGCGGGCGCTGTACCGGTCTGTCGTGGTGAAGAGAGAGCTGAGTCAAAAGGCAAAGCTCTCAATTTACCGATCGATCTACGTTCCCACCCTCATCTATGGTCATGAGCTTTGGGTTGTGACCGAAAGAACGAGATCTCGGATACAAGCGGCTGAAATGAGTTTTCTCCGCAGGGTGTCTGGACTCTCCCTTAGAGATAGGGTGAGAAGCTCAGTCATCCGGGAGGGACTCGGAGTAGAGCCGCTGCTTCTCCACATCGAGAGGAGCCAGTTGAGGTGGCTCGGGCATCTGGTTAGGATGCCTCCTGGACGCCTCCCTGGTGAGGTGTTCCGGGCATGTCCCACCGGGAGGAGACCCAGAGGAAGACCCAGGACACGCTGGAGGGACTATGTTTCTCGGCTGGCCTGGGAACGCCTTGGGATTCCCCCAGAGGAGCTGCTCCAAGTGGCTGGGGAGAGGGAAGTCTGGGCCTCCCTACTTAGGCTGCTACCCCGCAACCCGACCCCGGATAAGCGGAAGAAGATGGATGGATGGATGGATGGATGGATGTATATTCATGGGCAGACCCTAAACTCTGTTCCAACAGGCTCCACTCTTTTGACTGCAGCTGTTTCTGCTGTTAGAAGTTGGGTTTATTCATTTTACAGTACTGTCATCTGTGCTATATATAACTACAGACAGGATCAAAACCATGAAACCATAATGAATTTCCACTTGCATAAATGATGATTTGTACATGCATCATTTTTAACTGAATTTTTATTATACCTATCCCTCACATGCTAGTCATAAATATACTGTGCAAACCACAGATTTGCATATTGCACTTCTTCTTAGGTTTTATCTGCTTTCTATTGGTTAATTAGGCTATTTGTCCTTCCATCCATCCATCTATTATCTTCTGTTTATTCCGAAGTTGGGTCGTGGGGGCAGCAGCTTGAGCAGGGAGGCCCGCAGACATCTCTTTCCACAGCCTCTTCCAGCTCTTCTGGGAGGATTCCAAAGCGTTCCCAGGCCAACCGAGAGACATAGTCTCTCAAGCGTGCCCTGGGTCTTCCCCGGGGTCTCCTCCCAGTTGGACATGCCCAAAGCACCTCTCTAGGGAGACGCTCAAGGGGCATCCTTACCAGATGCCTGAACCACCTCAGCTGGCTCCTCTCAACATGGAGGAGTAGCGGTTCTACTCCGAGTCTCTCAGAGAACTGAACTTCTCATCCTATCTCTGGAGAGTCCAGCTACCCTGTGGAGAAAACTAATTTCAACCACCTATATACGTGATCTCATTCTTTCGGTCACTACTCAGAGCTCATGATCATAGGTGAGGGTAGGAACATAGACCGACCGGTAAACAGAGAGCTTTGCCTTACAGCTCAGCTCTCTCTTCACCACAACGGACCGGTACAGAGTCTGCAATACTGCAGACACTGCACCAATCCGGCTGTCAATCTCACTCTCCATTCTTCTCTCACTCGTGAACAAAACCCCAAGATACTTGAACTCCTCCACTTGAGGCAGAACCTCACCCTCGACCTGAAAAGAGCAATCCACCCTTTTCCGGTTGAGGACCACAGCCTCAAATTTGGAAGTGCTGATTCTCACCCCAGCCTCTTCACACTCAGCTGCCAACCACTCCAGTGAGAGCTGAAGATCATGGCACGATGACGCCAAAATGACCACATCATCCGCAAAAAGCAAAGATGGAATCCTGAGGCCACCGAACCGAAAACCCTCCGCCAGCTGGCTGCACCGAGAAATTCTGTCCATAAAAGTTATGAACAGAATGGGTGACAAGGGGCAGCCCTGACGGAGTCCAACTCCCACCCTGAACAGGTCCGACTTACTGCCGGGCCGGCAATGCAAACCAAACTCACACCGCTTGTAGGGACTGAACAGCCCGTAACAACGGGCCTCCAATCCCATACTCACGGAGCACCCCCCACAGTTTACCCCGAGGAACATGGTTGAATGTCTTCTCCATGTCCACAAAACATATGTAGACTGGATGGTCAAACTCCCATGACCCCTTATTGACCCTAGTGAGGGTAAAAAGCTGATTCAGTGTTCCACGACCAGCATGGAACCCACATTGTTCCCCCTGGATCTGAGGTTTGACTAACAATTGGACTTGCTTCTCCAGTACCCCTGAATAGACCTTACCAGGGAGGCTAAGGAGAGGGATGCCCCTATAATTGGAGCAAACCCTCCGGTCCCCCTTTTTGAAGAGGGGACCCACCACCCCAGTCTGCCAATATAGTGGCACTGCCCCCAATGTCTATTTGTCCTTCACCAATAAAAATGTTGAGTAATTTAATCTGTAATCATATAACATCTGAGACCTCGGATAATTGTGCCATCTTGTAAAAAATGCAACTCATAGTAAACTGTAACTACCTTGTTGGTTTTAACCATGCAGTGCTGACTGATTTAACATAACAACAATGGAAACCGCCAGTGATACTTTTTCTTGGCATTTCCAGGACAGATACCTGTTTTGTGCTTGTAGCCACAGTTCCCATGTTAGATTTAGTTTGAACAGATTTAAAACCTACAAAATAATTTCTGCTTCCTCATTTGTGCTGTGGTTTAGTGTTATTATTATTATTATTATTATTATTATATTTTCTAAGTTTCTACAAGCTGGTCAATAATAAAAATGTTCCAACATTTCCGCTATAAGGCAGTCCAGAGTCTGCAAAGTTTTTTTTTTTAATTCTTTCTTTTGAAAAGAAGTACATCAACGCCTTAACCAGAACAAAAAATTCTATTCATCATAATTTTTCCTCAAACAGACTTTCATCATGAGCCCCAGAACAAAGCAGGGGGCGTAAGTCAAAGGAAGCCCTGTAGAGCCTCGTCAGCATCGAGGATGCAGCGAGTTCCACTGGTTCCTTCAATCTCACACATCAATCCCAGGCAGCTCGGTGTATACAGAGGCACCTCGGGGGACCTACATGGCTGGATGAGGAGGGTCTTTGAATGGATGGCCTTGTGTGTGGCCAAGGGGAGGGAGCCAGAGCAAGAAAGGGGGAGAGAAAGTGAGTGTGTGCCTTCAGTGTTCAGACAGACATACTATTGATGGACTCATTTATTGGAAGAATTTCTGGCACATATAGTAAAATATTAATGGAAAGAGTTGAAATATTTCTTTTTAGATGGATTTTCACATTTGTGGCTTTTTAGCCACATAAATGAGGAAAATTGAAGTACTTTTAGCTTTTTCCCCCTTTTAAAATCTGGAATTCTTTGACATTTAACAATTTCTTCTTTGACTGAAAAAGAAGTGGTTGTTCCTTGATGCCTGAACCCACTTTGACACCATTTCATTAAGGCAGAAGTCATGAATCACAAATTTCCTCTTTCCAGACATCCATTGTTACATCACTGCTTGCTCTGCTTTTCAGGTTTGAAAGAAAAAAGCCAATTAGTGGATACAGCCAAAAGTGAGTACAAACACTGAAAAGTTAAATTTTAACATTGCTTTTGTTGTCTATTAAAGCAACATTATATGTATAGGGCGGCACTGTGGCACAGTTGGTAGAGCTGCTGCCTCACAATGAGCAGGTAGCCCCGGTTCAAAACCCGGCTG
>JBBPBX010044607.1:16186-27382 GCA_038048925.1 Garcialebias charrua
TATATATATATAGTATATTGTTATTATTATTATTGAGCATGCATCAGGGTATTATTATTATCATCATTATTATTATCATTATTCAATTTTATTCTGCGTTACTCCAGGCGTACGTGAAACGTGAAGTACTGCTTTCTGCCATTTTTCTGTTTGTGGTCTTCATGCGTTATGATTGGATTGGGGGTAGAACGTGATCATATACGTCCCAACCAATCAACGCCACTCTTGCTTGTCAGGTTGCATGTGAACTTTGTCCTAACCAATCAACGCCACTCTTGTTTATCGGGCGAAGTAGCATGTGATCATATCCAACCAATCAACGCCTCTTGCTTCGCGCGCTTCGTTCAAATGTAGCCATTTCCTTTTCAACTGTTGGACAAGAAGCTGTTGTTGTCTCGGACTCAGCGCTCGTAAAACTTGCTTTTTATTAGACGTCGACTGGTCTGACTCTGGACGACGACTGGACATTCAGTTGGAAGTTGAAGGTAATCGGTTCTGTTTTGTTTATTTGCTAGCTGTTAGCTCTGTTCACTTGAATGAACAAAACCTGCCGTTGCTAAAAGCTACGGATGCTAAAACGCTTAGCTAAAACGGGTGTGTGTGCTGCTGAGGCAGATAATTTGAGGCAAGTAAAACACTGCAGGTTAGGTTATTCTAGCGTTTAAATAAGCCATATACTGTATGCTACGAGTTATTTTTTTTGGCTTAGTTCCTGGATGGTTTTTCAAAGAGACAAGGCCCCGCATCCTCACGCTGTTTGTGTCGCATGTCTGTTAACACACATGCGCTCACTAGCCAGCAGAACAATAACCGCAGCCAGGCTGAAATACTAATTTACTTTAAATACGTATTTCGGCAACATTACTGTTTTTGTAGCTGCTTAAACAAGAGGCTGAGGAGGAACCAAACAGTTCCTGAGCTCCACTTATGTCAGCATTTAACAAGTAAAGAAGAAAATACAACTTTATAACTTGATGTTGATTTATTTTCTCACACTTCACCTGCTTCTCTTTACTGCTGCCAGAAAGGAGAATGATGGTAAATGGAGCTTATTTATATATAGCGCTTTCCAGCCCCCTGTGAGGAGCCCCAAAGCGCTTTAAGCTAGATTCATACTTGACGCGCTGCGCAGCCCGCGAGGGTGCGCGCTCCAAAAGTGACGCAATTTCACAGTCCCCGCCCCTGCGCGTTGGCCCCGCGCAGGGGATTAGCGCGTGCCGTGCACCTCTGAATTTTTGAAACTCCGCAAGCCCTGCGCGCGCGGTGGGCGCTACGATTTGATTGACAGGTCCTCACCGACAGCCTTCACCCTCTTCACGCCGGAGCCTGCAGCTGTTTGCGCCGCTGTGGTCGTGGAGACGGAGTCGCGACGCATGGAGGAATGTTTTGTGACACAAAATATATTAAATTATCCTTCGTTCCTGATCTGGAGTCTGACTTTTCTTTTGTTTTTTCGCCAAAAGTCACGTGATCGCTTTCTCCTCCGCTGACTCCATGCATTAAAGCCGCAAATAAAGACAACAATTCAGCACGCGAGCAGAAAGCTATTTGTTTTTGTTGTGTGACGTCAAACAGTTCTTCTTCTACGGTAGATTTCTTCTTCTACACCTTTCTTGCAACATATGCACAGGTTTTAGAGGGTACTGCCTCCTGCTGGTCCGTAAAAGAACAGCACTTTGCCATGCGCTGCCGTGCGTCAACCATAAACACAGAGGCGACACTGTGAACTCATTTTGCCGCACGGCTGCTGTGCACGCGCGGCGCGCGCGCTCCAGCCTGCGGACCAAAGCGAAAGTCTAACTCAGCCTTTACAATACCAACCATCCACCCATTCATACACACATTCATACACCGGTAGCGGCGACTGCCATGCAAGGCGCCTTCCAGTCCTACCGGGAGCAACTCAGGGTTAAGTGTCTTGCCCAGGGACACAACGACACATGGTGTGGGGAACCGGGATTCGAACCTCCAACCTTCCGATCGGGGGACGACTGCCATTACCACTACGCCACGGCCGCCCAATGATGAAGTGATGTTGTTTAGAAGAAAATGTCTCGCTCACTTTTCTTCATGTTACTGCCACAAGTTTAGCTGTCTGCATGTGCTACATCACTTGATTGATGTGACAGGAGGAAAGGAGAGGTGTTTGTGAACTCTTCAGTGAGCTCTCGTCCATCTTCTCTTTTCCTGTTGGAAGCTGCAGACTACAGTATTAACTTCTGTATTAACTTCAGCTCACTCACATGTTCTCTTTGATTCAGACTCTGCAGGTTGTCAGAGATCAGCTGTGCCTCTCTGCTCTCAGCTCTTCAATCCAACCCCTCCCATCTGACAGAACTGGATCGGACTCAGAACCTAGCCTTGAGAGGTAATTTCTAAGTAGTTTGAGTAAAGCAATTAAGACACTGATTTTTAAAACCAGATGTGGAAATGGAGAATGCCTTGTCTCCTACTTCCGGTTCCTCCTTTATATCTCAGCTCTTCATTGCACAAATGACTAATGTAAATTTTGAATGGTCTCACAACATCCTGTACTGTATAGTGACACACAATTTTTGTTCATTTGCCCCTTGTTTTTTCTTTTTCTTTTACAGAGCTTCCAGCAGTTGTGAAAAAGTCTAAAGATGTGGCGATCGGATCTCAGCGTTGCTTCCATCCACTCAACACCAGCTGTACACTTGTTGCTCCACCCATCTCTGTTCAAGTGTTGTCTGACCCTGATGACATGGTAATTAACTGAATGCATGGATACTATATGTTATTGATCCATTTGGAAATCATTACAATACAATTTATTTCTACATCTTTTGATTGCACACATAAATGATAGATAAGTGATATGATACCCCTTGATGGTATGCAATAAAGCTATAGAAAATAGGCTTAGACATATTCATTGCAAAGATGAATATATACTATAGATTTCCAAATACTGTACTGTAAATGAATGTTTAATCATTATTTGGTTAACAAGATCCATGTGTTTTGCAGGTGCCTGTTGTGCCGGATGTAGAAGTCCAAGGCGAAAGGTGAAGTCTCTACGGACCAGCTCAGCCTTGCTGGTTGGAGATGCAGTGCTCGTCTACGGGAGAGAGTTATTGGCCAATTGAAGTTTGACTGGGAGGCAATCGGGGGCTCATAAAGATGTGGAGTCAAAGCCTTTGGACAACACAAAGCTTGATACTTGGTGAGTATATAATTTAGGACAAAACTCATTCTAAAATACATTCCTAATGTTTTTTCTCGTTTTATGAACAAATTACTGGAATGTTCCATGCTCCTCACGGTTTATGATGCAGATTCTGATACAATCACCTAAAAATGCCATTCACTGATACCATATGGATTAGATTGGATTTGGTTATGTGCTCTATAATAATAAAAAAAGTTTACAATCAAAGTTAAATGCAGGTTACGGCTATTATTTGTACAGGGAACCCCCGTGTTACGAACGAGTTTGGGACCTAAGAACGGTTCGCAGCTCGATTCTGCCGTAGGTAGGGGGTGAAAATTATTTTAAAAAAAAATTATTCATTCATTCATTCATTCAACCTTTATTTATCATGCTAACGGAGCGCGCACACATTTAAGCATGTACAGTAGTGTACTGTAATGTTAAACATTGCTATTCACATTTACAGAATAAATAAAAATATATTTTCTTACTTTGAGATGGTCAAAGCCGACATCTTAGGTTGCCATGCGTTGATTGTTGTCGGGCCGAGCAGCGCGGCGGCCGGCCAGTGAACCACCGCAGCTGCTCCAGACCTGTGTTAGCTAGCTGGCTAGCTTCTGCTAGCCAAGCCATGAGCTGGTGTTGGAGCGGCGGCGCGATCAATCTGCAGCTGCTGCTGCTGCCTGAGACATCCACAAAGTTCACAGAGACGTTTCCAGCTCGTAATTAATCCATATGAAGCCATCCTGGTCACCAGTCTTCGGCCGGCTACCGTGTTAGCTCCCGTGTTAGCTTCTGGAGCTAGCCAGGCCAGAGCCTGGCCGGAGGTGTTCGCGCAGCGGCCTGGCACGATCAGCGATAAATCCGCTGCTGCCTGAGACATCCACAAAGTTCACAGAGACGTTTCCAGCTCGTAATTAATCCATATGAAGCCATCCTGGTCACCAGTCTTGGGCTGGCTCCCGGGCAGCTAACCTAAAATGGCGTCCGGTGTTCTGTGACCGGAGACCCCAGTGACTGAACCTAAAATGGCGTCCGGTGTTCTACATTAATTTGTGACCGTGTAAACTGAAGACCTACTTCCTGTTGCCCAAGATTGCTCAAAAATGATCAGAAATGATCTTTTTTATCATAATTATTATTTATAAAGCCTTTAAAACAACCACAGCTGCAACAAAGTGATGTACACATGAAATTAAGAACATTTAAACACAAAAAAAAATATATATATATATTTTTTTAATACAGTAATTTCATATTTTTATTAAATATGATATGTTCGTAGGTCTTGTTGTTCATAGGTCGATGGAGTCGTAAGTGGGGGGTTACCTGTAGTTGTTAATGTCAAGATCTGCTGCTTAATGTTTGAACCCACGTGCAGAAAAACAGACTGGCTCACGAATGTAAAATGAATAATGATTTATTTAACAAAAATAATAATGCTGATGGAACAAAAACACTTACTGAGAGGAGATGAGCAGATCATACACCGTGGAAAGACAAAGCCCCGGTGCTCAAGGAGTGAATACACAGAGTTTATATACTGACACAAACGAGACAGTGAGGAGCACCTGGGGTGATTAGAATGAGGACCAGCTGTGAATGATTAATGCTGAAGGCCTGAGCACAGAGAGACAGACTGAGGAGTGGGAAATGACAGAGACTGAATGAGATACACAGAAACCAGTAAACAAAGCTCAGAATAACAAAGTATGGCAGGAGGGGAACACAAAATAACATAAAGAAACAGAGCCTAAAGAAAACAGACAGGGACAGAACCTGACATAACCCCCCCTCAAGGGTGGCACCTGACACCCCCAAGACGGACCCCACAAGAACAAGGGCGGGCGGAGGGAGGCAACAGGCAGGACGGCGGGCCAACATCAGCCCGATCCGGGGGGCGCCCAGGAGATCGCCCATCACCACCAGCCCGATCCGGGGGGCGCCCAGGAGATCGCCCATCACCACCAGCCCGATCTGGAGGACGTCCAGGAGGCCACCCATAATGCGGCAGCACGTCAGGCGGGCGACCAGAGTACCGTCCAGCAAGAAACACACCCCCAAGGAAAGGGATGGCTGGGACATCACAGTCGGCCGGAACACCTTCTTCGTCGGCCGTAACACCTTCTTCGTCGTCCGGAACACCTTCTTCGTCGTCCGGAACGTCGTCCGGAACACAGACGTCGGCCGGAACACAGACGTCGGCCGGAACACAGACGTCGGCCGGAACACAGACGTCGGCCGGAACACAGCCATCGTCAGGACCCCCGTCGTTGGGCGCCGAGATGTTGTCGGGCGCCGAGGCAGGCGATAAGACGTCTGCGGCGCTGGGACCTTCGTCGTCCGGAACGTCGTCCGGAACACAGACGTCGGCCGGAACACAGACGTCGGCCGGAACACAGACGTGCCGGAACACAGGAACACAGCCATCGTCAGGACCCCCGTCGTTGGGCGCCGAGATGTTGTCGGGCGCCGAGGCAGGCGATAAGACGTCTGTGGCGCTGGGACCCTCTGTCGAGGACGAGGCGTCTGCGGCGCTGGGACCCTCTGTCGAGGACGAGGCGTCTGCGGCGCTGGGACCCTCTGTCGAGGACGAGGCGTCTGCGGCGCTGGGACCCTCTGTCGAGGACGAGGCGTCTGCGGCGCTGGGACCCTCTGTCGAGGACGAGGCGTCTGCGGCGCTGGGACCCTCTGTCGAGGACGAGGCGTCTGCGGCGCTGGGACCCTCTGTCGAGGACGAGGCGTCTGCGGCGCTGGGACCCTCTGTCGAGGACGAGGCGTCTGCGGCGCTGGGACCCTCTGTCGAGGACGAGGCGTCTGCGGCGCTGGGACCCTCTGTCGAGGACGAGGCGTCTGCGGCGCTGGGACCCTCTGTCGAGGACGAGGCGTCTGCGGCGCTGGGACCCTCTGTCGAGGACGAGGCGTCTGCGGCGCTGGGACCCCCGTCGTCAGGACCCTCTGAGACGTCGTTGAGGACCACGTCGACGTGGTCGTTGGGGTCCTCGTCGTCTGCTTCGTCGAGACCCTCGGAGACGTCGTCTGCTTCATCGTCGAGACCCTCGGAGACGTCGTCTGCTTCGTCGAGACCCTCGGAGACGTCGTCTGCTTCGTCGAGACCCTCGGAGACGTCGTCTGCTTCGTCGAGACCCTCGGAGACGTCGTCTGCTTCGTCGAGACCCTCGGAGACGTCGTCTGCTTCGTCGAGACCCTCGGAGACGTCGTCTGCTTCGTCGAGACCCTCGGAGACGTCGTCTGCTTCGTCGAGACCCTCGGAGACGTCGTCGGGCGGTGAGACGTTGTCGGGCTCCTCTGTTACGTCATCCGGACCCTCGTCGTCAGGACCCTCTTTGTCGTGCTCCTCTGTGACGTCATCCGGACCCTCGTCGTCAGGACCCTCGTTGTCGGGCTCCTCTGAGTCGTCGTCGGGCGCCGTCAAGACTGCAAGGGAGGAGACCACCGTCGAGACCGCAGGCGAGGAGACCACCGTCGAAACCGCAGGCGAAGAGACCACCGTCGAAACCGCAGGCGAAGAGACGACGTCTGGACCCAGGACAGGCGAAGAGACGGCGTCTGGACCCAGGACAGGCGAAGAGACGGCGTCTGGACCTAGGACAGGCGAAGAGACGGCGTCTGGACCTAGGACAGGCGAAGAGACGGCGTCTGGACCCTCGGCGTCTGGACCCTCTGAGAAGACGAGGTCTGCAGCAGCCGAAGCGTCGAGGTCTGCAGCAGCCGAAGCGTCGAGGTCTGCAGCAGCCGAAGCACCAAGGACCAGAGATGGCAAGTACTTTGCCACAAAAGCTGCCTGCCAACGTTCCAGCTCCTCCTGTGACACCCTCTCTCCCTCCTCCAGAAAGCGAGGGCTGGGCTGTACATCTGGTGGCGAGCGAGGAGGAGACGGACAGCGGGGTGCAGCGGCGAGGTGAGGTGGAGAGGGATGAAGCTGAGAGTCGGTGGTCTTGCCTCTTCTTTGCCGCCTCTTCCTGCTGCGTTGGTGGTGTGAGCTGAAGACGGGCGCACCCCAGAGTTCCTCCTCCAGCTCAGCGTCATCGTCTGACCACAGCAGCAGATGTGACGAGCAATAAGCCGGCGGGGTGGAGGAAGAAGCTGGCTTAAAAGCCAGGCGGCTCCCCCAGAACTGAGACCTCATTTCCTCTTCCTCCACAAGAAGAGGTGATGGTAGGATCTCCACCTCCGGGCTGTGGTGACCTCGTCTCCGGACGGGTTCAGTCCGAAACGCCCCCCACCGGATCACAGGCTCCTCCATCAGTTCCTGTTTCTCCTTGTCCCTCTGAGCAGTTTTGTCTGCCTCACGGGCGAGCCATTCAAAAATATCTATTTTTCTGCTGGGCTCTTTCTGATGACCGGGGCTTTCTGTCATGATCTGCTGCTTAATGTTTGAACCCACGTGCAGAAAAACAGACTGGCTCACGAATGTAAAATGAATAATGATTTATTTAACAAAAATAATAATGCTGATGGAACAAAAACACTTACTGAGAGGAGATGAGCAGATCATACACCGTGGAAAGACAAAGCCCCGGTGCTCAAGGAGTGAATACACAGAGTTTATATACTGACACAAACGAGACAGTGAGGAGCACCTGGGGTGATTAGAATGAGGACCAGCTGTGAATGATTAATGCTGAAGGCCTGAGCACAGAGAGACAGACTGAGGAGTGGGAAATGACAGAGACTGAATGAGATACACAGAAACCAGTAAACAAAGCTCAGAATAACAAAGTATGGCAGGAGGGGAACACAAAATAACATAAAGAAACAGAGCCTAAAGAAAACAGACAGGGACAGAACCTGACAGTTAAATCAAAAATATCTTTTTTTAAAGGTAACCACAATTACTTTTAACATTAGACTTTAATTAGTCATTGTTTTAACTGTAAAACAATGACTATAAAAAATACTGTAGGGTGTTTAGTTTTGTAAATTTTTAAAGTATATTTTAACATGTGTATATTTTAACACATTAAAATATATTTTAAAAATGTACAAAACTAAACCACCCTACAGTATTTTTACAGTTAAAATAAAAGTTTATCAAATAAAGTCAAATGTTTAAAAGTAATTGTGGTTCCCTTTAATAATAAGTTATTGTTTATCACTCGTGAAACCTAGAGACATATTTTAAGGATATATTTGATGTGAGAGTAATTACACTGATGATAAAAAACATAACATTGGAGTAATTTCTGTTTTTTTGTTGTTTTTTCAGTCTACACCAAGCCAAAGTTCCCTGACACCACCATGCAAGATGTGCGAAGAGTCATAAGAAGAAGAAAAAAAGCAACATAAACGACTACCGGTGAAGTTTTTTTTTTCTTATCCCCCCCAAAGATGTGAAGATGCCTTCTGAAAAGGAAAGACTTCAGTTTCCAGTTGGAGACACTATTTTTGCTTTGTTTAAGCAAATGCACACATTTTTACATTGTGTTCTGGACTTTATGTTTACACCTTGAAATGCAAATGTGCACCTTTTCCTTTTCAATTTTTAAACTGGGAAGGGATTCATTTTAAATGCTGCTGTTTTGTAAACTGTTTTTGAGCTGCACCTTAATTTTATATAAAAATATTGAAGTTCTCAAGACCTTGTTTTATGACTTTGTAAACACATCTTTCAGAATACTTTAAAAAATAATTTTTAGCATATACTGTAAATAGTATTGTGCAAGTATTGTTAAGCAAACTTACAAGTGTAACATAACAATTACAATGACAACATGGTATTAGTTTTAGAAATTCAAAAATTTAACTTAAATGATAAAATAAACTGTAAACTAGAAGTAAATAACAAGTGCATTGGAAGTATATGAAAAAGTGTACTAGTGGTATACTTTAAGTATACTGTAATAAACTAAAGTATGAACTAGAAGTATATAACAAGTGCATTTGGAGTATAAAGAAAAGTATACTAGTGTTATACTTTAAGTATACTTCAATAAACTAAAATATGAACTTGAAGTACACTATAAGTACACTGGAAGTCTAATTAAAAGTGTACTACTAGTATACTTTAAGTATACTTCAATAAACTAAAATATGAACTTGAAGTACACTATAAGTACATTGGAAGTCTAATTAAAAGTGTACTACTAGTATACTTTAAGTATACTTCAATAAACTAAAATATGAACTTGAAGTACACTATAAGTACTTTGGAAGTCTCAGCTGCACTCACGATGCGTTGGAGGGGTTTGCGGCAGGATGCAGTACATGCACCAAACCACACAGTGATGCAGCTGGTCAGGACACTTTCTATGGCACCTCTGTAGAAGGTGCACATGATGGGGGTTGGAGCTCCAGCCCTTTTCAGCTTGCGGAGAAAGTAGAGGCGCTGGTGAGCCTTCTTGGCCAGTGATGCAGTGTTCCTGCTCCAGGACAGGTCCTTTGAGACGTGCACTCCCAGGAACTTGGTGCTGTCCACTCTCTCCACTGCGGTGCTGTTGATGGTCAGAGGGGCATGTTGTGCATCCCTCTTCCTGAAGTCCACAACAATCTCCTTTGTCTTCTCCTCCCTCTATTGTTCCTCATTTTTTGGCAATGAATTTTGATTCTGCGCTGCTTCCAGCCGTTTTGTACATCATAAACAGAAACATGAAGAGATATAAGTCGATTTGTATGTTTAACAATTCTTAAAGCAGCATAAAGTGTGTACAAACTGTGGGACAACAGCAGTCCTGCAGGTTTTCTGTCACACTGGTCAAAAGAGCTGTAAAAAAAAAGGAAGTATGTTTCAGATTGAGCCACAAGCCAAATGAGGACAAACTTAAAAAAATTAGTAATAAATATGTACAGTCCTACTGTAAACAAATTATAAACCTTTTTATTGCCTGTTGGGGAAAAATCGCTAAATGAATCATTGTGTGAATGACTGAAGCTTTCACACTACTGTAATCCATGCAATTTAGCTTCTTTCTGCTGTTTTAGCTATTTTTCAGCTGTTTTAGCCAATGTCAGCTTTTTTCAGATAATTTCCATTTGTGTGTGTTGTTTTATGCATCTCTTAACCTAATTGGGCAAACATGTGTTCTTTCTGTATTCTTCTGCTAATTTAAGCTTGTTCTATCTTTTCAACTTGGTATCATTTTAGCTAATTTCAACTGTTTTCTAATATATATTTTTTTCATATACCTTTCCTCTACTTTCAGTCTAATTAACTTCTTTATGTTATTTTCAGCTTGTGATGCTCCTTTCAGCTACTATTTAGCTATTTTGATGCTAATTTTAGCCTTTTCAGCTAATTCAATCTTTTGTGAGCTCATTACAGTTATATACAGTGGTGGGCAACGCTAATCAAAAAATTTGTTCCACAATTTCTAAAACGCTTATTAATTTTTTTAGGTCCACAATTTCAAAAGCACAAATGTCTTATGAAAATTAGGGGAAGCTAATCTAATCCGCTATTTATATTCGACAATTGGTAGCCGGCAGCGTTATGCAATATTTGCACTACACTGCCAACTGAAAAGTAACTAAAATGATCCTAAAAGGATGAAATTACAAAAATCAAAGGATTTATTTAATACTTTACATACATATATTCTATTCGGCCACAAAATTAACAAAAAAGAGAACGATATTTTAATCCCTAAAACCACTTTTCAATCTCAAATACACGGGTGTGTCGCCACCGCATTTATACATAATAAAAGTAACCCAAATACATAAAACTAACGACTCACCGTCGAGTGGTCGACACAAAACACACAATAAAATCCTGTATGTAAACCCAGCAGTACTCTCAGACACAGGCTGGTCCACCCTAAAGACCAAACCCCCACACACAAACAGAGTGGTGTGGTTTATGCAGTCCAGTGCAGCGAAGTCTGCTCAGACCGTTACATCGGAGAAACGAAGCAACCTATCCACAAAAGAATGTCTCAACATAGGAGAGCTACCTCCTCTGGACAAAACTCAGCTGTTCACCTCCACCTCACGGACAAGGGTCACTCATTTGAGGACCAGAATGTTCAAATTTTGGACCGAGAGCACAGATGGTTTGAGAG
>JBBPBX010044608.1:0-12830 GCA_038048925.1 Garcialebias charrua
CCGACCCGATGCCCCGATCTGGGGGATCTCGCCCTGTATTAGCGTCCCCGTCACCTGTCGGCTCCCCTTTTAGTCGCCCTCTTAGTTAGCATCAACCTGTGTGTTAGGTTTAGGTTTATCATCGTTAGTAATGTGCAATAACGTGGCTTCTCTCCCTCCTTCTGCTTCCAGGTTATCCGTCGCCTCTGCCCGTCTGTCGTTCCTTCAGTCCATTGCCCGGTCCTGCCGATTCTCGCCCCGCTGTCGCGACCCCGTCGCTTCTCCCTCTCCTACAGTCGGCCCGTGTCTACATCCGCTCGGGTTTAGCCCCTTCCACTCAGCGATCGTTTCGTTCGCTTGGCGCCTGTACGCTAAGTTCTGTGCAACTGTTGGGTCCTCCCTTCTCCCGGTTCTCGTACCCACAGTCATAGCTTTCATCACGTACTGTTTTGACCGTTGCCGTTTCAAGCTGCCTTACATTAAATCCCTCCTAGCTGGCATTAACTTCTATGTACAACTTCATCATCTGGGTCCACTCCCGAGTTTGTTCTCCAACCACGTCATTAAACACCTCCTGAAGGGTTTAGCTAAGCGTTCTCCTCCCCAGCTTGACGGCAGACAACCAATCACTTTTTCTGTTCTTAAGAGACTTCTAGTAGCCCTCCGGTCCTCCTCCTATTCGTCGTATCTGAAGGCGCTCCTTTCAAGCGTGTTTCTCCTGGCCTTCTACGGACTCCTTCGGGTCGGCGAGTTTACATCTCGGGGCAGCTTCGACCCTTCAGTAGATCTAACCCCCGATGATCTGATTTTCTTTCCCGATCATTTTGACCTCCGCCTCAAGCACTCGAAGGGCAAAGGCCCTGCAGTCGTCTCCATAGCTCGCATAGACGGCCCGTATTGTCCCTTCCGTGCCATGGTTAGGTTCATCTTTAAACGTCGTAGGCTCCGCCCCTCCGTCGGTCCCTTGTTCCTCACTCCCGACGGCACCCCCATGACTGCAGCATGGTTCGTCAGATTTCTCAGGAAATCCTTGGCCCTATGCGGCCTTCCCCCTCTCCATTACTCTGGCCATTCCTTTCGGATTGGGGCTGCTACCTCCGCCGCTGTTCAAGGTGCATCGGGGGCATCCCTCCAACAGCTAGGTCGCTGGTCTTCGACAGCCTACTCCTCTTACGTCCGCCCGGATCTTCAATCAGTGCTCTCTGCTCAACGCTTGCTCAGCTGTTAGGTGAGCTCTAACATCACATACTAGTGGTAGTGTCCTCCTGCTCTGTGTCACCTCCCTCTTTTGACAGCTCGAGCCAAATCACTTCCCCTTTTTGTCTTCTCTCCCTGGAATGGGGCTAGAGTCCATGCACGTCGTTGCCCAGTCTGAGAAAAGAGGCCGTCGTTACCCAGTCTGAGAAAAGAGGCCGTCGTTACCCAGTCCGAGAAAGAGGCCGTCGTTACCCAGTCCGAGAAAGAGGCCGTCGTTACCCAGTCCGAGAAAGAGGCCGTCGTTACCCAGTCCGAGAAAGAGGCCGTCGTTACCCAGTCCGAGAAAGAGGCCGTCGTTACCCAGTCCGAGAAAGAGGCCGTCGTTGCCCAGTCCGAGAAAGAGGCCGTCGTTGCCCAGTCCACGTAAAGAGGCAGTCGTTGCCCAGTCCACGTAAAGAGGCAGTCGTTGCCCAGTCCACGTAAAGAGGCAGTCGTTGCCCAGTCCACGTAAAGAGGCAGTCGTTGCCCAGTCCACGTAAAGAGGCAGTCGTTGCCCAGTCCACGTAAAGAGGCAGTCGTTGCCCAGTCCACGTAAAGAGGCAGTCGTTGCCCAGTCCAAGAAAAGAGGCTGTCGTTGCCTAGTCCGTGAAAAGGGGCTGTTGCCCATGCATGCCCTCGGGCAGCCAGACCCTCGCCAGCTCGGCCCCGGCTATTCTTTTTTGGGGGGTAGATATCCATAATCTATCTCCCTATGCCGGACATTCAAGCTCTCAGCAGTCCGGCATGCATGCCCTCCGCCGGGGCCCGAGCGCCAAAGAAACCTTAATCAATAAAACATTTTAATTGTATTCTCTCTCTCGTTTTGTGAGTCTCTTCAGGTTGAAATGAAGTCGAAGACGCAAATTCAACAATGGCAGGACTCACAGCTGCATCGAATCACTCATCAACTGTCCACCTGGATACAGCTGTATCGAATCACTCATCAACTGTACACCTGGATATAAGGCGCCCTTTCCTCAGCTCTTCCTGTTTGCCCGTTATGTCTAGTCGCCTCCCTCCACCTCCCCGTCTCCTCCCGAGGTTTCTGGTTCCTCGGTTCTCCCCTGTTCTTCGTCCCGCCTCCGCCGCCTGGGGTTGTCCTGCTCGCCTTCGTCTTGGTCCTGCTGCTGTGTGCATTCCTGCTTCCTGTTCCCTGCGACCCAGCCGGTCATGGCAGATGGCCGCTTGTCCTGAGCCTGGTTCTGCTGGAGGTTTCTTCCTCTCGGGGGAGTTTTTCCTTCCCACTGTCGCTTCGTGCTTGCTCAGGATGGAGGTTCTGCGCTGGTGTTCGTCTCAGGGTTGTCCGGAGCCGTCGGCCGCTGGCTGGCCGTCATTCACGTACCGGTGGGATGGATTGGACGTCTGCGATCCCTTCTCCACCACCGGGTTCGGGTCCCGGGGGGTAGATATCCATAATCTATCTCCCTATGCCGGACATTCAAGCTCTCAGCAGTCCGGCATGCATGCCCTCCGCCGGGGCCCGAGCGCCAAAGAAACCTTAATCAATAAAACATTTTAATTGTATTCTCTCTCTCGTTTTGTGAGTCTCTTCAGGTTGAAATAGGACTAAATAAAAACTGACGTGCTTTTCAGATATTTTTTTCAGATTTGTCCGTTTGAGTCATAGAAACTTTCAGACTGACTGAAGTGGTGCTTCGAGAGCAGTAAAAAATAATTGGTGAACATGTGACCTCAGAGTTTAATTAATTTATAACAAGAAGTTGTTGTTTTTTTCTGAAAAATCCTGTTTTAGTCTCTTCGTAGCAACATTTATTATATTTACTCTAAAGTTGATGTCGTTAAAGAAGTTATTGATATTTCTACTTGAATAGTTTGACATGTTGCAGAATATGTTTATTAAATATTGACCCACAGTAATATGATTTTATATTTGACGCCCCTGCTGTAAGGCTTCAGGGTCTCTATTGTGTTTTTTAATAAAATTTTAAAGCGGCACCGCAGTTCAGCGTTTCACTCCTGCAAATTTTCAAACGACTGTATTCATGAAAACAATTTATCATTTCATTTTTAGTAAAGCTGGATTTGGTTTTTGTGTTTGTTAATTAGTTAAATTAAAAAGTCTTTTCTCCTAACTATTATGTACAAAAGTTTTCTGGCTTATTATTGTTTTGTTTTTGTTTTTTTGGCGTGATGCAAAAAGACCATTTTTAAAAGAGGAAACGTATTTTTAGAGCCTTCTGGTCGCAGCCAGGAAAATCCTCGTGGGAGGCTCAGCTATGAGCCAAAAGAAAAGTCTCCTCTTCCTCCCTCTTCATCCTGACAGGAGAGGGCCTTCCTCCCTCTCTGTGAACAGCGTGAAGAACAGCAGATGGTGGAGAGACGTTGAAGAAACACCACTCGAACAGCTGTACTCTCTTCAATAAAACACCAAAAGACGTTTTTGAAGGAGGAATGAGAGCACACCAGACGGGGATGCAGACGCTGCACGAAGCCCAGTGGGTAAAACGGGCTCAACACCAACATGTACCGTATTTTCCAGACTATAGGTCACAGTTTTTTTGCCTAATTTGCATGCCCTGCGACCTATAGAGAGGTGAGACATGTTTATGAATTTTTTCCCATATTTTTAGACCAATCTTTGGCTCAGATATGACTGTTTTTCATTTTGTCAAAAAAATGGTGCAGTACCACTTTCGGCCGCTAGGGTACACCCACCGACCGTTCCCACCTCATGTGTCCGAAGGCAGCCTCCGTTGGTCGGACTGACTCTGTCGCAGCACGGCCTCCTGCTCTGGAGGTAACTACTGTTAGCTTTGTTTGTTAGCAAGATAAGTCAAGAACCACAGGACAGATTTTTATCAAACTTACAGAAAGTAATCACTGTATGGACATTTACAAGTGACTAGCTTTATGAGATGTTTGAGATTTAAAAAATCGATCTTTAGCATAGTTGTTAGCGGTTAGCTACCTAAACGGATCCTATTTAGATAAATAACTCATGATCCACACGACAGATTTCTTTCAGCTTACAGAATGTAATTATTTGGGTTTCATTTACAAACTGTGACCTGTATGAGACATTTGAGATTAAATTTGTTGTTTAATAGATGTAATCGTGTCGTGTTAGCTTCGGGTTATTTTGCTGCTACTATTTGTCTAAATAGCTCATAAACCACTCGGCGGGTATTCTTTCAGCTTACAGAATGTAATTATTTGGTTTTCATTTATAAACTGTTGACCTGTATGAGACATTTGAGATAAAAATTTGATTTATTTATAATTTATTTTCGCAGCGCACCCGATCGTTTGGAAGACGTCAAAGCGAAACAATTTAAATCCAGCAGATTTGACCATTTCGTGAATTTATTAAGGAACGGTTAAGCTCAGGAACCCTTGTGCTATAATGTCAGCTATAATTTTTAGCAAACAAATAATTGTTTTTACCGTGTTAATCTTGTAAAGTCCTTCCGTGCTCGCTCGCTTCTGTGGCCGCCATTTTCAGCAGGGCAAATGAGGCGCTGACGTGTCGCGTAGCGGTGACGCATAATAGATGCAACCTAAATAAAGGTGCAACCCGTTTATGGATTTTTCCAATTTATTTCCAATAATTGGACAAAGCGATCTATATAACGGTGCACCCTATCAGGCGGAAAATACGGTATACTGTATAAAACCGGTGTATGAACACCACTACCAGTGTATGAATGTGTGAATGAATGGGTGGATGGCTGGTATTGTAAAGCGCTTTGGGGCTCCTCACAAGGGGCTGGAAAGCGCTATATAAATAAGCTCCATTTACCATTTACCATTTAAAACTGTCAGACGTGACACAAAGCCAAAGAGATCCAATAAGGTTGCGATCATGTGCAGGCAACACGCTAATCTGGTGTTTTTATGTTTTTTTTATTTATTGCTCAAATCCCCCAGATAATCGGACCCAGGTCTTTTTCTTATATGGTGCCAAATCAAAATTTGACGTTTTTCAGAGCGACCTCAGTCTGAGCGGTTGTGTCGCATTTCGGCAGACTTTGACGTCAGTGAGTAGATCGAGCCACGCGTCAATACCAACATCGTGCAGTAGAAAGCTTGAACGTCACACGTAGTGGAACAGAAGTCCAGTTGCTTTGTTGTTACCAGTTTAGATTTGTCCTGAAAGTCAGAGAGTTGACTGCAACATGTGATACTACCACATCAACTGTGGGGATTTCTGGGTTTTGTTCTGTCATTTCTGTGATCGGAATCCTCCTGTTCACCTCCTGACAGAAGATGTCATTTCTAACAGCGAAACAGCCCGCCCAATCCGGATTTGGGCCGGGCCATAATAATATGCAGGTCAGGTCTGTGTCGGGCTTTTGATTGAGTCAGCGGATGCGCACAGCTGACGATCCAATTGTATGGCAACATGGCTAGTTGCCATACTATCACCAGCTGCACGCGGCCATTTGACTGCGTGCTGACCGGCCTTGAAAGACGTAAAATTATCAGTTAAGCGTCAAATGGACTACTGCCAGCGATCAATCAGCCCAAATGGACGTTCATTCAGCCGCTGCACTCAGCCAGATCACGAAATATCCGACATGTCAGAGCAGGGTCTGTGTCTGAATAATGCAGAATGCAGGCGGAAGCAGGGATTTAATGCACTTTGACGGCCATGAAAGGACAAACATCCCCTCAGCTCTGATCTTCTGCCCCTTTAGCTGCGCGTCTGTCAACCGTTATAAAAGCAACTAAAGCTTACGGTAATTAAAAGTGTCAGGGTTTTATCAGGTTCGGCCCTGTAATTACTGTTAATTTGTCGGGTTGGGTGGGGTTCAGAAATTATGGCTATGAGCCGGGCCGGGTCAGAATTTTTTTTGGGCCCAAATGCAACTCTAGCTCCTGTTGTACCCGTCTCCAGTTCCAGCCACCCCAGGTGTTTGTCATCATGTCTCGTTAGTCTAAAGTGTCTGTGTTCCTCCTTTGTCCGTGCATTGTGGCTGTCATGTCTTCATCTCCCCACTAAATCAAAGTTTTGCTGAACCAACAGCTTCTCGTTTTGATTGTAAAAAGAAACTTTGATTTATTTTGACCTTGTGTCTCCCGTCGGCTGCCTGCTCGTGGGTTCAGCTACTTTGAAGCAGAATGTCACCAACATGTTGGTTTGTATCAGTGCCTGATGGAATCAATAGTTGAGATGTATGACGCAGAAGGATTTGTTCATATTGTTCATAAAGGATGTGACTGCACAACAACCTCAGACTTGATCCACACATGTAATGTCCATATGATATTTAGTTTTAAAAAAAAGTCAACTGCGGATTTTCTTTTCAAAATTGATGGTGTTGAGATACAAAGAGTGAAGGAAGTAAGGTTTTTGGGAGTAATTATTGATGATAAATTGTCATGGAAAAAACATATTAATTTTGTAAGAACTAAAATGTCTAAGTCCATGGCAGTACTATATAAAGCGAGGGACTTTCTGACTGACAAGGCTTTGTGTTTGCTGTATAATACAATTATTGTGCCGCATTTAATTTATTGTATTGGTGTCTGGGGTACAGCTTGTAAAACTGTAACCAAGTCTATTTTTATTTTACAAAAAAAGAGCTGTAAGAATTATCTCAAGAAAACATTACTGTCATCCTTCAAGTATTTTATTTTATCAACTGAAATTGCTCAAGTTTTATGATTTGGTGGACTACTTTATTCTGTTACTAATGTACAGGGCTCAGAATCATAATTTACCATCGAACATACAAGCGTATTTTGTAAAAAGGAGTAGTTGTTATAATTTAAAAGGAATGGATATTTTTGTTAAGCCAAAGTATGGAACAAGTTTGAGGGGTAGGTCTACTTTAATGAGGGGAATTGGTTTATGGAATGGTTTGAATAATGATATTAAAAAAGAGGAATCATTATTTATATTTAAGAAAAAGATCAAGAATATAATGCTGATGAGATATAGTTAAGTTAGTTAATATTAGGGAAATATAATGAATAATCGTGATAAATTTTGTGGTTTGTTGTATTATTTGTGAGTATTGCTTGAATTGATTTTGTTAAGAAAGGGCAGAATTGATAAGATTTTATTCTTCTTCTGATGCCTTTCATTTTATAGGTATTTTATATTTTGTTTTTTTCTTGAAATTGTATTGTTTTTTAAATTGAAATGAAATGAATGAATAAACAAATAAACAAACAAATATTTCCTTCTGTAAAACACGGCGTGCTGCGTCTTCATCTGTGGTCACTTTAGAGCCGTGGACTGTTCACACTGGAGTTCATATTTTAATTATAATGTGAACGGCCACGCCAAAAAAACTGAGCAAAAAGTTAGGACTGAACCTGGAGCCCTGCGGTGTGAACGTAGTGTTAGTTTGAAGTGAACGGTGTTGCTGGAATTATTCTTTCCTGAAAACTTCAATGGATATAAATTAGGAAGGATGTAAAATTAAGATATAAATCAGGCCACATTAAAGTGCGACTAAACCCAAAATTAACTTTTTTTAGCTGATAAACTCCCTAGAATGTGTTTAAAATGTTATCTAGCACTATGGCTGTGTTTATTCTCACATAATTGTGCATATCTGTGTAAATTGGCAATATTTGGCAATATTTGGTCTAAAAATGTGTTTACGGTAGTTCTATGGGTTGAACTGGTGGATTACACCTTAATTTTCTTATTTGTGCAAACGCTCATGTGTGACATGTCTGCTCATGTGTGATGTCACACAGGTGGTTCAAGCAGAGCCAATCCCCTGCAGAGATGAGAAGTGCATACCTTATATGGAAGTGCTGCATTTCACTCCTGACAAGCGGTTTTATTTTTATTTTCATTTTCATTTTTTTAGGCCTTTGGTTTTGGATGGAATGGGTGGAATAGATAAATACATCTACATGTTTATTCTTTGTTGTTGCTTGGTGTATGTTGTTGGCTAGAGGTTTAATTTGTTTTAGGTTGTTGCAGGTGGAGGCGTGAACAAAAGCACAACTCTACCTCCACCCTTCCTTGTCTCTCGACACGCCCATTTTCAGGGAGATTTTGGAAGGAGGAGTTACCGTCTCAACCTGGGTTTAGTCTCACTTTAAAGGCGGTGAAATGTCAGGAGGCACAAAATTCTCAGTGTTCAGCCAGAAAAATGTGCGATGGTCAACTGCAATCGGTCTGACATCCAGAAACGTGGATTTGGCTTCAACATTTGGTGTTTTGGGTGAAAAAAGTGAGAATTTTTTTAACACAAGGTGAATCTTTAGATGTGTTGAAACTAGGGGTTGAACGAGTACACAATTTTTAAACTCGACATTAACATAAAAAACTCGAGTAGAACTCGAGTAGTCGATGACGTCATAGGATCTTAAGATGCAAAAAAAAAAAAGCATAAAAACGTCATTATTTACAAAAAAAAGACCAACAAAACATTGGGAGCATATATTATGCTCCTATCATTTATCATACTGCAGATAAGTCACAGGAAAAACAAAACTATTAGTTATTATAATTTATTAAGCTGAAAAAGTTAATGAAACGTTCGGCACGTCAAAAACGAAACTTAAAAACAGTGGGGCGGTTGTTACACCATATGTGACCTGCAATGCAACACCGCCCCCTACTGTCACAATCTACGGTGGTCACAGAGCTCCAAACAGGAAGTTGGGGAGTGGATGTGTTGTCTTTCCCATAATGCTTAGCGGTATGTTAGTGTTCTTCTGGCCACACCATGAGTGATATGGACGTCTGTGATATAGACCTGCCTCTTGTGTGTTATTAAAGTTTGACTGTTTCCAGTTGCTCAGCTCAAAGTGGCTTGGTTGGGTTTAACCCACAATAGGGTTCTCAACGTGCTACAAACAGGCAGTTGATTTAGTGGTGTAACTGCATTGTGATGATGTCACTACGAGTACTCGAGGTGAAATTAAAAACCTCGATAGAAGTCCTAGGACTCGATCTGTCGATTGCTCGGGACCTCTGTTAAAGACTGTTAGCACTTTGAGATTTTCATTAATGAAAAGTGCGTTATAAATTAAATTCATTCTTATTATTATTATAAAGCCCTAGTTGAAACCTAACTGCAACAATATTCATCCACGTGTTTGACGCTGATGATTTCTGTAACTGTGACAAACTTCATCCCGTACCTTCGGCCACTTTTTCCACTTATTCTGCTATTTTTCACACAGACACACACGGGGGAGTCTACAGCAGCTCACTTGGCCGATGGTTTGATTTCCTGCCCATTTTTGAGCCACTTGACTGAAGCTGAGGGGTCGGCCAGCTCCACTGTCAGATGGATCTTCTTCCCCTTTTCCACAGAGTAGGCTGAATCCAGTTTGGTCAGGAAAGCTGAGAACAAAGAACGATGTTAGCGATGTTCTGTCTGTTTTAATAGTAAAATAATCCAAGAGAGACGACCTGACACACTTTCCACCTGTCATCTCGGCTGTATAACGTCTCTCCTGAGGCCCTTTAAATGCTGCCAGTATTTACAGCCTAATGCATTAAAGAGATCTCCTTCCCCCCGCTGCCTCCCTCCTCGTCTGCTTTTGCCTCATAAAATCTGTCTCGTCTCTTCCTCGCCTCCTCACCGTCACTCTTCTTCTGCTCCGCCTTCATCTTCTTCAGCATCTTCAGCATGCCCCTCAGGTCCGTGATGCCGTACTGGAAGGCAATCTTCTCGTAGTCGCAGGGCTTGGCTGCCTTTAGGATTTCCCAAACATCCACTTCCTCTTTCGGCTCCTGCTGTTTCTTCTCCTTCCTGAATGTAAACGTTGAACCGCACTGAAAACAAGAATCAAACTCGACAGATGAAGGGAAAGGAACGTCTCTGGAAACGCTCTTACCTTTTTTTAAGTAACGCACTGAAGTCTAGGTCACCAGCATCCTCATCTGCATCACCACTGAAGGAAGCACAGGATATTTCTGATTAATTATGGTGCGCTGGATCCGTTTTACTGCATTTACTATTCAAATAGAATAGCGAGCCATCAGCGCCAAAGAGATTTATACGTAAGGGTATTGCTGTCATCTATGAAATAATATTTTTTGAGCTTATGTAGTAAAAACGTGATACGTATGTAGTAAAAACATGATATTATGTAGTAAAAACGTGATATTATGTAGTAAAAATGTGATAAGTATGTAGTAAAAACATGAGATTATGTAGTAAAAACATGAGATTATGTAGTAAAAACATGAGATTATGTAGTACGTGATATGTATGTAGTAAAAACTTGATATGTATGTAGTAAAAATGTGATATTATGTAGTAAAAACATGATACAGTACGTATGTAGTAAGAACGTGATAGTATATAGTAAAAACGTGGTATTATGTAGTAAAAACGTGATATTATGTAGTAAAAACGTGATAAGTATGTAGTAAAACATGATATTATGTAGTAAAAACGTGATACGTATGTAGTAATAACGTGATCTTATGTAGTAAAAACGTGATATTATGTAGTACAAACGTGATACGTATGTAGTAAAAAAGGTGATAATAGCATATCACGTTTTTACTACATAATATCACGTTTTTACTACATAATATTACGTTTTTACTACATACTATCACGTTTTTACTACATACGTATCACGTTTTTACTACATAATATCACGTTTTTACTACATAATATCACGTTATTACTACATACGCATCACGTTTTTACTACATACGTATCACGTTTTTACTACATAATATCACGTTTTTACTACATAATATCATCTTATTACTACATACGTATCGCGTTTTTACTACATAATATCATGTTTTTACTACATAATATCACGTTATTACTACATACGTATCACGTTTTTACTACATAAGCTCAAAAAATATTATTTCATGGATGACAGCAATACCCTTCCGTAGATTTAGTATATTCACGTATAAATCCCTTTTTCTTCCTCATTGCAACAAACTAAAAATAAGCAGACACTACGACAAGAATAAGAACTAAGCTTATCCCCGTTTTATCCTGTGCTCTAAATGAATAATTGGGACAGGTGTGAAAATGGAGCAGAACTGGACTCAAAGTTTACGTCAGTTTAGATGACAAGGGAAACACATGATATTTAAGCAACATATAAACAGCAGACGACGGAAAGCAGCTGAAAGCTGGACTGGAAGCCAGTGAAGAGTGAATAAAATAGATCTGTGCACGCCTGGAGTTGTGAGTTAAATTTTGGACAAGCTGAACACAGCTGATGGAGGACTGGGTTCTTACAACATTAAGAGCTTTACAGTAGTCAAGCCTCGAGCTGATAAAACACAAATGGCCTTTTCCACATCAGGACGGAGTTTTTAAATATAAGCTTGATCTCGGCTAAAAGACATAGATGAAAGCTTTATTATCATTGTATGGAAATACAGGTAGTCCTCAGGTTACAACGGTCTCGAGTTACGACGTTTCGTGGTTACGTCACCCATCTCCCATTTAAAAAATGTTTTATTTTGACATTTTTATTTTGAAAGCCGAGTTCCGGTTTTACTTCCGGTTTTGAAGGCAGAAGCAGTAGCTTGACGGCAGAAGCAGCGAGCACTCAGTGGAAAAATACATGGCAGGACCTTATTTAAACGCTCTGGACCGACGTTCAGGAGGCAGATCGGACTGGACCGAGGCAGAACCAGCGAAGCAGTGGAAAAGTAAAGGCTCTGGACAGAGGTTGACTGCGGTTTTACGTCGGAATTAGGCAGATGGACCAAGCTGGACAGACGGAGGTGGAGAGCTTGATGGCAGAAACAGGGGAGGAGCAACAAGCTAACATGCTAACAGACAGAGGAAGAATTCACCAGCTCCCAGTAGGAAATTAACTCTTTTTTCCCTTCATTATGGCTCCAAATGTATGTGTGTCCTGATAATTATGTAGGGTACTGTGTTAGGATAGGCTAAGTGCTTGGTAATGTACAGTACTGTACACGTATATGGGGCAGTATGTACGTATGTTCCGACTTACATCGAAATTCGCTTTACGACGCCGCGTAGGAATGGATCTCCGTAGTAAGTTGAGGACTACCTGTACAGTGAAATTATGTTTGTACAGTTGTCCAAAAGATGGGCTGAGTGCACATTGCTGCTGCTCCTGAGAGCGTGGCCCCTTATCCTTTGAGATAGAAAAGGGGAAAAGGCCATGACGAGAAGATAGTGGTGTTATAAAAAAGATCTCTGCGCACCTTGTCCTTGTCAGGACATGATTTAAGACATCAAAAACACTCTACCAGCAAGCACATTTATAAACACATGCATTTGACGACAAGATGGTGAGATTTGTCCATGGAGCCCTTCCAGATAGCGCCATAGTCCTGATAAGATGTTGGTGTCAGCTGGTACAGCCCATCAGGAACTGTGGCACCTACTCCAGCTTTAAAAATTCTCTGAAACTTTGGCTGAAAACTAATCAGAAGTGCACTCATGTGTAGATTACTTTGTCTATTTTCTTATGGCATCATATTTTTATTGTAATTTTATGTTGTGTTATGTGCTATATAGGTGATGTTTGTATTTTTCTCCGCTCTTTTGTTTTATGGGACGTTTCTTATTCTTACCTGCCTTAGGACAACGGATGAAAATTAGCTATTGTGCTAACTCCGGCATATTTACATTGATGCTAACTGCTGTTATGTTGATTAATATGCATTGTCCTAACTTAAATAAATAAATAAATGAAATGAAATGAAA
>JBBPBX010044608.1:12957-27381 GCA_038048925.1 Garcialebias charrua
AGGAGAAATTTGATAAGTCGGCCTACTTCGAGGCCAAATGGGGAAGTCAGATTCAGATAGGCAGGCAGACTGTTTTTTCTCGTCAGCCTTGAGTTCTGCTGGTACTTTTAATCCAAAATGGCCAGAATTGTGGGCATTCCCCTGGTCCATGCTTATTAGCTCTATACAAGGTCGTCCCCAACATGCTGGCAAGTCCCAGAAGCCGCAAGTGGCCTACAATTCTCACAAATCGCTTCCATCTTACAGCTTAGCTCGTAAATCAGCTGATTTTGAGTGCTCCAAGCACAAACCAAACATTCACACAGACTCTGTAGTTTTGCCATTGCTGAAACTGCTACCTCCATCTGTGAGTGAGAGGCCCTGCGGTCCTAGTGCCTGACCCGTTCATGAACAGCCACACGGACAGTTGCCCGTGCTAATTTCGATCAAGACGGTTTTCATCTGGACGGGAAAACTCGTGACGTTCCAGTCACAACACGAGATCTTGTTTCGCCCCTAACCTAGAAGGTTGAACGTCTAATTGGACCTGTTCAGAAGATCTAAGACATCTAGAATTTGAATAAACGCAGAGATGTTCAGATAAACAAACCAAGTCAAATCTTTAAAAACAAACTAAAGAGTTTCATCTGTATTTAACGGGAGCTCGGTAACTCTAGCACACAGTAGCAGACATAGAAGGAGATACATGTCTCACGTTATCAATCACTCAACAAGGTGAGCAGCGGTGCCTGCAACACCCTCATCTGTGCAGTCTAGATGTTCTCCTCGTACGTTTGGAGTTAATTTAACACATCCGAGGCCAAAACAAATGCCCGTAGATTCACCCACATCCTGGCTGATCATGCTTGTTTTACGGCTGAACAGTTTATCCAAGGACATCATCCATCCTCTGATGGGAGTCAATTCTCATTGGGTGAAAGTGTTCTTGCTCACAAGGCAACAAATGGTCGTATGAGCATGAAAATGATGTCAGCTTGGCTCAGCGTCGACTGCGTTTCAAGTAAATCCACCTCGTTTGGCCATTTGGAGACACTGCGGAGCATTTTGATAGGCAGCCATCATTAGACGCCAAATACCGAGGAGAGATTTTTTCAGCGTCAGTGAAACTTGACCCCATTAGATGAGGGTCAGGCTGTGTGTGCATGTCTGTGACAAACGTTTAATGCGAAAAGCCTCGTCTTGTGTAAATGTGGTGACAGAAAAACAAACAAATGAATTTTCATGTGTAACTTTTAAGGGTTAAGACACATTCCTGCAGACTCTAGGCTCACATGTATTAACTGTGATTTTCTGCCTGGATTAAAGCTTTCACATCTGAAATAGATTGTTTTAAATATTGTCTTGTTGCATCAGTGCCGTTAGTCCATCATCCTCCTTCTCTGGAATCAACAGAAATGAGATTTTTATAATGCGTTGGCACATTTCAGTCAAGAAAATGTCCACCGTTTGGTCTTCACGTCTGAGTAAACCCACCCCAGCATAAAGCCAAGAGGCTGAAATGAGCATGTTTTCTTTCTGACAATAAACACAGTGTAGTATTTTAAGAATACTAATAAAGGGCTGTCAAAACGAGCCCAGAGTGCCGTGTTAGACGACAATGCACGTTTCACTGGACTTTTCTGGCTGAAGGAGTTTTAGTCGCCCAACCAGTCAGAGAAGATGACGCTGAAGAGAAGAGAAGATCTGGAAAACCTTAGAAATACAACGAGTAGTTCAGGATGTGTAAAAGTTAAACACTTTATGATGTAGAGATCTCAGACTCGTTCAAACTGCTTCAGCTTATGGATTAACGAATATCGCCCGCTGTTTTCCATGCCAGAGTTTGAGATCGTTTTATGCTGAGAAATGACGACGTTACACAGAATCTCATGGGATAAAAGGAGCAGTGGCGCCTCCAGGATTCTTTAATGGGGAGGCCATGAAAGTCCTGCTGTGCAGAATTGTGACCTGAGACACGCTTTGGGTGTCTGAATGTGTCAACACACCGAGCAGCTCGCTGTCTTCAGCTCTGTGCTCCGGAATTACAAATCCACTTGTTTAACACATAACAGGAGGTGAGCATAGACACAGGATCAGTGAAACGTGCACAAACCGCAAGAAAGACTTGCTCAGGGGTCAGAGTTTTTCTGATGTTGTGAAGCTAACAAAATACAAAAGTTATAATCATCAATCATAAAATTACTACTAATAATAATAATGTTTGCCTCCCAGATATAATAATAATAATAATAATAATGAATTCAATTTATAACGCACTTTTCATTAATGAAAATCTCAAAGTGCTACAAGGAGCAACAGAATTAAATGACAATAAAACAAATAATAAAACAATTAAAATCAATAACAATATCAGCTAAGATCAAAAGTAGAATCATGAGGAGGTAGAGTATGCTTGGTCGAAAAGAAAGGTCTTCAAGCCGCTCTTAAAGTCAACCACAGACTGTGGGGCTCTTAGACAGTCAGGAAGAGAGTTCCACAGGCGGGGGGCAGCCACACTGAAAGCCCGGTCTCCCATGGTCCTTAATTTGGTTCTCGGAATGTGAAGGAGATTGCTGTTCTGTGACCGCAGCGAACGGGTGGATGAGTATGGAATAAGAATATCCTTCAGATAATCTGGTGAAGTTCCGTGTAAGCATTGATGTGTAATGAGAGCAGTTTTGTACTGAATTCTGTAGGCGACAGGAAGCCAATGAAGGTTATGGAGAATGGGCGTAATATGTTCAAATTTACGAACTCTCAACAAGATCCTTGCTGCACTGTTTTGAATATATTGAAGTTTCTGAAGGTTTTTGCCAGGGATTCCAATAAACAGGGAGTTGCAGTAGTCGAGCCTGGAGGAGACAAAAGCATGGACGAGCTTCTCAGCATCGGAAAAAGTTAGGGATGGGCGAAGTCTGGAGATGTTTCGAAGATGGAAGAAGCAAGTTTTAAACAGATGCTTAATGTGATTTTCAAATGTAAGATTGGAGTCCATTTTTATTCCAAGATTAGTAACAGAGGTGGAGAGGGGGATGTCTTGTCCAGAAAAGGAAAGTGTTGTTATAGGAGATGTTTGTACCTGGTGAGGGGTGCCAATCAGTATGGCCTCAGTCTTGGAGCAGTTTAATTGAAGAAAGTTCTGATTCATCCATGCCCTAATTGCCTCCAGGCAGGCAGAGAGGGCAGTGAGTGAAGATGGAGATGACAAGGTGGAAGATGAGGATGCTCCAGTCCTGATGTAAAGCTGTGTATCGTCGGCATAACAGTGAAAAGAAATGTTGAACTGATTAATAATTTGACCTAAAGGCAGCATGTAAATATCCAACTTGGTGTAAAAAGTTTAGTGTCTCAGGAAAAATGTAACAATTCCTATAAGACATAAGAATAAGCTTTATTATCGTTGTACCAAAATACAGAGCAATTATGTTCGTACAGTCGTTCGAACGATGGACGGAGTGCACGTAGCTGCTGCTACTGGAGCACAGCCCCTTATCCTTCTCCATAATACTTTTATTAGATAGAAGAGGGGAAAAGCCATGAGGATAGGATAGTGGCATTACAAAAAAAGATCTCTTCACTCTTTATCAGGACATGATTTAAGACATCAAAAGCTCTACCAGCAAGCATATTTATAACACATTACATATTCATTTGATGGCAAGTCGGTGAGATTTGTCCATGAAGCACTTCCAGTTAGACCATAGTCCTGACAAGATGTTGGTCAGCCAGCAGTTTGATAAGCCTCCACAGAAGTTCTTGGGAGGTGGACAAAGCTTTTTCTTAGTTTACACATATCCCAGGAGATATTTAATAAATCTGCCTGTTTTCAAGGCCAACCGGGGGAGTCAGATTCAGATAAGCCACAATTGTTGTTGTTTTTTTTTCAGGCAGACTGTTTTTTTCCTTGTCAGCCTCGAGTCCTGCTGGTACTTTCAAGATCCAAAATGGCCAGATTAGTGGGCATTCCCCTGGTCCCTGCCTACGAGGCTCCTCCAAGGTCATCCCCAACATGCTGGCGAGTCCCAGAAGCCGCAGGTGGCCCAGAAGCTGCAGGGGGCCTGCAATTCTCAGAAGTTGCTTCCATGATCTTACGGTTTAGCTCATAAATCAACTAATTTTGAGCCCTCAAAGCATGAACCAAACATTCACACATACTCATAGTTTTGCCATTGCCTAAACTGATGCCGTCATCTTCCTTAATAATAGCAGATAACATAGGAATCTGCAGATGTCAGAAAGCAAGAACCCTGCTATCATGAATCCAATTACATAAACATCTTGGCAGGGCTTTTGACTTGGAACCCGAAGGACGCGGGTTCGCGTCCCGGCCACTACACACCTTGGGGTGTCTATGAGTGCACACCTAATTCTCCAGCTCCCCGAGCGCTTTCTGGCTGCTCACTGCACCACCTGGTGGTGGTTGGGTTAAATGCAGAGACGAATTTCGTCTGTGTATGGGAAACATACACAGATGACAGACAAACACATTATCATTATCATTATTATCTTCGGCATCCTCCTGAGAAAAAAAACGAAAAAACAAATCAGCTCCCAAACTCCTCACGGATCCATGACATGTCCTACCGCGTGAGTCTCAATGGGGCATGAGGGCTCTCCAGGACACTGTCGCTTTGTTGAAAAGATTTTGTCGATTGCAATGAAAGTCCAGCTGACCAGATCCATGACAGTAGTTTTAGTTTCGGAAGATGTTTAACAGGAGCTTTAATTCGCAGAGAGAGAAGAAAGAAAAAAAAAAGGGCAGGAGAAGAGGAGAGGGAGAAGAGGCATCCAACTTGCACAAGAGCGTGTACAGAAAATGTATTACATTATAACAGATTATTTTGTTATGCTTGGCGTGAGAGGGAATTCTACTTTTAGCTAATTCCCATTTGATCTTTAGTACAGGTGTCAGTTTAACCATCAAGTCATCCTGTAAGATTATCTCATCCCCACAAGGAGACACAAGTCATGCATCTTAACCACTGCCTTACTGGTTAGCTGTTTGACCAACTGAAGACTGATTGGTCAACACATTTGGGAATGCCACCCTGGATCTGTGCCTTGATATAATCTTGTCTTGCAAACAATATTTCCAACATGCAGCTTGTTTTTTTTTTCCACACACAGGTCTTCTCAGTCATGTCTGATGAACATCACCAGGCAGGATAAAGATTATCCAGAGCAGTCTTTTCATTTCAACGGTTGCCTGCTATACTGTATAGTGTTTGCAAAAATGAAAGGAAAAAGTGACATTAACCAATAAAAAAAAGAGAAGAAAAAAAAAACGACTAAAACACTGCTGTAAAAAGTAAAGTTTTATGGTAAAGAATGTGTTCAAATCCAGTGCATTTAGGAGTGATCCTCCATATTTACCCTCAAAAAGGTAAACCTGCATGACCTCCAACAAAACATTTTTCTCATATATTATCTCTCCTGAACACAGTCAGGTCTTAACGAACATCTCACTTTTTATTTATCACACAACCTCCCTCCTGCACCCAATCGTTCCCTCAAATCAGAACTCTGCAAATAAGCTCCGTGACGCTGTCCAAGCCACAATATGAAGCTGTCTGTTTGCATGTTGACTCCTTCATCTTACCTGCGCCGTGCGGCTCCTTCTCTAATGAAGGACGGGGAATTACGCTTTCAAACACAGACTACAAATATGGAGCTCCGTGTGTCATGATGATTTGCAACCACGTTGCGCACATTCTTATAAGGTGAGGTGGGTTTTCAAAAGGCAGGAGCGGAGACGGGAATAGACAAAAAGAGTTACAGATTTTTTTTTAAAGTAGCTACAGCATGTAACAAAATACAACTCCAGGTCAGGAAAAGATGGGACGTTATGGAGAACGCAAGTAAAAAAACAGAATGCAATGACTTGAGAATTTCATAAACCCATAAACACGAACTTCCCTCCAGAACCTGAGGAGACCGCCTTTTGGAATCTGACTGAGGATTCTTACTACAGTACAGTCATGGATATCATAAAGCCTGTAGATATTTTTTGTTTTGATGGTTCCTGTCCAGATGTGTAAGCTGTTCATGCCAGAGGTAATAATGCACCCACATACCATCAGAGAAGCAGGTATTGGAATTATGCTTTGCTAACAGGCTGGATGGTCCCACCACACTTTAGTCTGGAGGGCGTGGAATCCATAATTTCCAAAAAGAAATTAAATTCTGGATTGATCAGACCTCAGAACAGTTCTGGACTTTGTCTCGGTCCATATGAAACGAGCTCTGGTCCCGAGCAGTGTTGCCTGATTGGGCGGTTTTCATTCTGATTTTGCTGGGAACTCTGGGAAGATTTTTGTTGGATTGTTGCATTTTGCCACATACTGTATTGTTAAATTACCTTGACTTGTACTGATGTGCGTTCACGTTCAAACAGTAAATATCCCGTAACAATATATTGACTGGGCAGATTTTTGTGTGATGTGGCGGTTTTTAACAGAGTTTTGGGCTGGAAAACCTCAACTCTACCTGGCAACACTGGTCCAGAGACGACGGCAGCTGTTCTAGATGGTATTCACATCTGGCTTCTTCTTTGCCTGATAGAGCTTTTTGATCTGTGGAAGTGTTCCTGAGCCCAGAACAGAACCTGTTGGAGTGCAATGGCCCCTGAGGGCTCGATGATCACGACCATCCAGTGTTGACTCTCAGCCTCGTCCTTTGAGCTCACGTTCTTCAAATCATCAATTATATTACGAACAGTAGACGACGGGAGCTCCAACGTCTTCAGTTTCCACCGATGAACATTATTCTGAAATCGTTCCATTTACAGGTAGTCCTCGACTTACGACTGCCTCGACTTACGACGTTTCGCGGTTACGAACGCCCTCTCATTGAAAAGCATTGTTTCGAGTTACACGGTTTATGCGCCTTTACACCAAAAAATACGGTACCGAAACTCAGCAGAGGAGCGGAAATTTACAGGAGGGAGGGGGGAGAGTGTACCTTAACGGCCACGGGTAGAGGATTACAGCTGAAAATTACAGGCAGACCGGAGGCAGAGGAGGTTAGGAAGGGCTAACATGCTAACAGACCTTACTGTAAAACTCTGGACCGCGAGTGGAAAAGTACAGGAGACCTTTGTTTGGACCGGAGGTTTACGAAGCAGAGAGGCTACAGCTGAGCAACAAGCTAACATGCTAACAGGCGGAGGAAGGCTTCACCAGCTCCCAGTAGGTTATTAACTCTTTTTTCCCTTCATTATGGCTCCAAATGTATGGAGCTAACATGCTAACAGGCCTTACTGTAAACAGTCTGGACCGCGCGAACTACAGGCAGCCTCAGATGTTGGAGGAACACCGAGCTAACATGCTAACAGGCGGAGGAAGGCTTCACCAGCTCCCAGTAGGTTATTAACTCGTTTTTCACTTCATTATGGCTCCAAATGTATGTGTTTTTTGATAATTATGTAGGGTACTGTGTTAGGATAGGCTAAGTGCTTGGTAAAATACAGAATTGAACGTATAAGGTGCAGCTTGGAGGTATTTTCCGATTTACGACGAAATTCGACTTGCGACGTCACGTAGGAACGGAACTCGTTTGTAAGTCGGGGACTACCTGTATTTAGACAGTTTATCACAGTCACAGAGTGGTAAACCTCTGCCCGTCTTTACTTCTGGGAGATTCAGCCTCTCTGACATGTTTTTTTTAACCCATTCCTCTGACTGACCTGTTGATAATTAAAGGTGCAGTCTGCAGTTTCTGTAGAACGCAGCACTTAGAAAAATGTTCAACAGGGAAAGCATTCTGATCCCTCCCCCTCAGAGCCATATATGGCTCTGCTCCCCCTTGCTCTGCTGAAATTCAAATTCAAGCTCTGTTTTTATTGGCTGATTCAAATTCAAGCTCTGTTTTTATTGGCTGGTTACAAACTCTGTTTTTATTGGCTGGTTAACGGCGGGTCACTGTGGCTTTTTAGAAATGCTTTTAGTAACACCTGGAGAAGCAAGGGGACTATAGTTTTTTTCAAAGATTACTTTGTCTAACATCAGTCTGTCAGGAGATAGTGACAAAGTGAAGAAATATGTTAAAAATATATTTTTAGAAAACTTACAGACTGCACTACAGAAACTGCAGACTGCACCTTTAAGCCAGTTAGTTGCAAATTTTTCCTCCAGCTGTTTTTTAGTTGCATCATTTACTTTTACCGCCTTTTATTGCCATAAACAATTTTATTGTACATTTTTTAAATTTAAACATTTGATAAGTTTACCGAGTTCCACAGTGAACAAAAAAAAAAAAGGAGTTTATGAAACTTTCAAATCATTGCATTTTGTTTTGATCTTGCACACCTGTTTTAATTGTAAACGAGACGCTAACCGTGAGGTGAAGCAGCAGACGCACTGAGACGTGACAGAAAGACAGGGAGACGGCGAACAGACTGACTGGAACAGAGTCTGCTACCCGTGTGGGATTGACACTCGCACGGGCGCAGACACTGGTTGAGACTGACAGCTGCCCGGAGGCAGCGATCTACAAGAGGGAGACGCTGTGACGGCTGACACGTTGAGTCGGCGCTCGCCGAAACTGACACTCACGATCGCTTAAAAGCCTCCAAGATGTTGTCCTGCTGGTCCTCTTGTGCAGCTGAAAGCAGACAGGAGGAGAAGAGAGGCTGGTGAGTGCCCAGCCGGGTCAATTCATTACGCAGAGGGCTGCGGCAGCAGAGGAATAATGAACTGATGACCTCACAGGGCCACTAAATGATGGGCCCTAATGTGCATCGCACTCACTGAGTTATTGGCTGACAGAGTCGCTTACATAGTAACGGCAGACATGCTGAATGGAAGATGACAATAATGTGATTAAGTGTCCGTGCGTACCTTGCACGGAGACTTCGAACGTGCAGCTGTCGCACTTGTCTTTGGAGGTGACCTCGCAGCGGTAGCCACCTGCGTCTCCGTCCACCACTTTGATGATGCTCATCTCGTAAGAGTAGATCTGAGGGAGAGATGGGACGATATGCTAAGAACACACCCAATTCAAAAAAACACACCTGGGAGCGCGTGCACGGACATGCAGTACGTGCTCACAAGCACACACTCACGCCCACAATGATGAACGCTGCTTTTAAGAGGTTTATTGGATTATCCACCAATTTTGAGTTTTTGGTGAAAACAGCAGAGGTGGGTGTTTTATTTCAGGATGATTTAACATTCAGTGAGTGTAATGAAAATATATTTTTATTTTTTATGTGAATGACTTGGTAAATGTGTCAGGACTCCTTAAATGTGTACTTTTCGCAGATGATACCACTTTTTTCTGTTCAGGTGAAGATATAGAACAAATGTTAGAATTGATAAAGACAGAATTTGTCAAGATACAAACTTGGTTTAAAATAAATAAATTATCATTAAATCTAGAGAAAACTAATTACATGATATTCGGTAATAGAAAGAAAACTGTCGTAAGAAAGTTAATTCTCAATAGTCCAGGTATCAAATCCGCTCATTCTCAATCAGTTCATCTGGACAGTTTCTTTTTAGCAGAAACGTTTCACCCTCACTCCAGAGGGCTTCCTCAGTCAGAGTAGTCCAAAGCACACTGAAGTTAACCCACCAAGTAAGCAACTTATGTGGACCAACCAGTCCACAAACTGTCGATGTTCCACTCAAAATTGAGGATGTTGAGATTTGTAGAGTGAATGAGGTGAAGTTTTTGGGTGTTATCATTGATGACAAACTGACATGGAAACAACACATAAATTCTGTAAGAATAAAAATAGCTAAATCGATAGCAGTACTGTACAAAGTCAGAGACCTATTGAATGATAAAGCTCTGTATTTGTTGTATAACACAATCATTGTTCCACACTTAATCTATTGTATTGATGTTTGGGGGAATGCGTGTAAAACAATCACAAAGCCTATTTTTGTATTACAGAAAAGAGCTGTAAGAATTATCACTAGAAAGCATTACCGTCATCCATCAAGTACATTATTTTATCAACTAAAATTACTGAAGTTCCATGATTTGGTAGACTATAATATTTTATCAGTTATGTATAGAGCTCAAAATAATGCATTACCTTTAAATATCCAAATGCACTTTGTTAAAAGACAAAGTTGTTATAATCTTAAGGGAACAGAGTTGTTTGTAAAACCACAATTCAGAACCAGTTTGAAGGGACGTTCTACCTCAATTCAGGGAATTAGATTATGGAATGGCTTGGAGAATGTAGTTAAAAATGCCAAGTCAATGTTTACATTTAAAAAAATGATCAAAACAAATATGTTAAAAAAATATATGTGAAATAACGTAATGTGTATTGTATTAGTTAGAAAATTAGAAAGTGTTAGTCATTTTGTACTGTATTAGTATTAGTTAGAAAACTAAAAAGAATTAGTCATTTTGTACTGTTGGTTGAAGAATATTATTGTTTAACCTGATTGTTGGAAAAAGTTGGTTGAAGATTATTATTGTTTACATGGTTTGACTACTGTTGTTTAATCTGATTGTTGGAGATAAGGGGCAGATATAATAAGATTTATTCTTCTTTCTGCCACCTTTCATTTTTTTACATTTTGTACACTATCATTATGAGATTGCCTTGTATTGTTTCTTTTGTAAAAAAATGAACAAATTTAATAAACATAAACAAACATAAACATATTTAGTGCACCAAATGTAAAAAAATTAATGGATATGTTGTGAATATTTTAGCAAACATACAAATGGTTAAGCTCGGTCAATTTTACAGACATTGAACTAAAAGTTGGTGTGGTGGTGGCTGAGAGTCATCCCTAATACAAACTCTGAGTGCTAATAAATCACATAATAATAATCCATCCATCCATCCATCCATCTTCTTCCGCTTATCCGGGGTCGGGTCGCGGGGGTAGCAGCCTAAGTAGGGAGGCCCAGACTTCCCTCTCCCCAGCCACTTGGAGCAGCTCCTCCGGGGGAATCCCAAGGCGTTCCCAGGCCAGCCGAGAAACATAGTCCCTCCAGCGCGTCCTGGGTCTTCCTCTGGGTCTCCTCCCGGTGGGACATGCCCGGAACACCTCACCAGGGAGGCGTCCAGGAGGCATCCTAACCAGATGCCCGAGCCACCTCAACTGGCTCCTCTCGATGTGGAGAAGCAGCGGCTCTACTCCGAGTCCCTCCCGGATGACTGAGCTTCTCACCCTATCTCTAAGGGAGAGTCCAGCCACCCTGCGGAGAAAACTCATTTCAGCCGCTTGTATCCGAGATCTTGTTCTTTCGGTCATAACCCAAAGCTCATGACCATAGATGAGGGTGGGAACGTAGATCGATCGGTAAATTGAGAGCTTTGCCTTTTGACTCAGCTCTCTCTTCACCACGACAGACCGGTACAGCGCCCGCTTCACTGCGGACGCTGCACCTATCCGCCTATCGATCTCACGCTCCAGTTTTCCCTCATTCGTGAACAAGATCCCGAGATACTTAAACTCCTCCACTTGGGGCAGGACCTCCTCCCCGACCCGGAGAGGGCATGCTACCCTTTTCCGGCTCAAGACCATGGCCTCGGATTTGGAGGAACTGATCCTCATCCCGGCCGCATCACACTCGGCTGCAAACCGCTCCAGTGAAAGTTGTAAATCACGAACTGATGAAGCCAGTAGGACCACATCATCTGCAAAAAACAGAGAAGCGATTCTAAGGCCACCAAAACGGATCCTCTCAACACCTTGGCTGCGCCTAGAAATTCTGTCCATAAAAGTTATGAACAGAATCGGTGACAAAGGGCAACCTTGGCGGAGTCCAACTCTCACCGGAAACGAGCCTGACTTACTGCCGGCAATGCGGACCAAGCTCTGACACCGGTCGTACAGGGACCTAACAGCCCTTATCAAAGGGCCTGGTACCCCATACTCCCGGAGTACCCCCCACAGAACCCCCCGAGGGACGCGGTCGAATGCCTTCTCCAAGTCCACAAAGCACATGTAAACTGGTTGGGCAAACTCCCACGCACCCTCCAGGACCCTGCTGAGGGTGTAGAGCTGGTCCAGTGTTCCACGACCAGGACGAAAACCACACTGCTCCTCCTGAATCCGAGGTTCGACTATCCGACGGACCCTCCTCTCCAGAACCCCTGAATAGACCTTACCAGGGAGGCTTAAGAGTGTGATCCCCCTATAGTTGGAACACACCCTACGGTCCCCCTTTTTGAATAGGGGAACCACCACCCCAGTCTGCCAATCCAAGGGAACTGCCCCCGATGTCCACGCGATATTGCAGAGTCGCGTAAGCCAACACAACCCTACAACATCCAGAGCCCTAAGGAACTCCGGGCGAATCTCATCCACCCCCGGAGCCTTGCCACCGCGGAGCTTTTTAACCACCTCGGCGACCTCAGCACCAGAGATCGGAGAACCCGACCCAAAGTCCCCAGGCTCTGCTTCCTCAGTGGAAGACGTGCCAGTAGGATTGAGGAGGTCTTCGAAGTATTCCGCCCACCGACTCACAACATCCCGAGTTGAGGTCAGCAGCACGCCACCTCCACCATAAATGGTGTTGGTCTCGTACCTCTTTCCCCCCCTGAGACGCCGGATGGTGGACCAGAATCGCCTCGAAGCCGTACGGAAGTCATTCTCCATGGCCTCTCCGAACTCCTCCCACGCCCGAGTTTTTGCCTCAGCAACCACCCGAGCCGCATGCCGCTTGGACTGCCGGTACCTATCAGCTGCTTCCGGGGTCCCACAAGCCAAAAAGGCCCAATAGGACTCCTTCTTCAGCCTGACAGCATCCCTCACTGCCGGTGTCCACCACCGGGTTCGAGGGTTGCCACCACGACAGGCACCAACAACCTTGCGGCCACAGCTCCGATAAGCTGCCTCGACAATAGAGGCGCGGAACACGGCCCACTCGGACTCCATGTCCCCCGCCTCCCTTGGAACGTGTTCAAAGCTCTCCCGGAGGTGGGAGTTAAAGCTCCGTCTTACGGGAGACTCTGCCAGACGTTCCCAGCAGACCCTCACAATACGTTTGGGTCTGCCAGGTCTGACCGGCATCCTCCCCCACCATCGGAGCCAACTCACCACCAGGTAGTGGTCAGTAGACAGCTCCGCCCCTCTCCTCACCCGAGTGTCCAAGACATGCGGCCGCAGATCAGATGAGACGACAACAAAGTCGATCATCGAACTGCGACCTAGGGTGTCCTGGTGCCAAGAGCACATATGGACACCCTTATGCTTAAACATGGTGTTCGTTATGGACAATCCATGACGAGCACAGAAGTCCAATAACAGAACACCACTCTGGTTCAGATCAGGGGGGCCGTTCCTCCCAACCACACCCCTCCAGGTCTCACTGTCATTGCCCACGTGAGCGTTGAAGTCCCCCAGTAGAACAAGGGAGTCCCCAGGAGGCGCACTCTCCAATACCCCCTCCAAGGACTCCAAAAAGGGTGGGTAGTCTGAGCTGCCGTTTGGTGCATAGGCACAAACAACAGTCAGAGCCCGTCCCCCCACACGTAGGCGAAGGGAGGCTACCCTCTCGTTCACCGGGGTGAACCCCAACGTACAGGCACCAAGATGGGGGGCAACCAGTATGCCCACTCCTGCTCGGCGCCTCTCACCAGGGGCAACTCCAGAGTGGAAGAGTGTCCAACCCCTCTCAAGGAAACTGGTTCCAGAGCCAGAGCCATGCGTTGAGGTGAGTCCGACTATTTCTAGTCGGAACCTCTCAACCTCACACACTAGCTCAGGCTCCTTCCCCACCAGAGAGGTGACATTCCATGTCCCAATGGCCAGCTTCTGTAGCCGAGGATCAGACCGCCAGGGTCCCCGCCCTCGGCCACCACCCATCTCACATTGCACCCGACCCCTTTGGCCCCTCCCACAGGTGGTGAGCCCATGGGAAGGGGGACCCACGTCTCCTCTTCGGGCTGTGCCCGGCCGGGCTCCATGGGTAAAAGCCCGGCCACCAGGCGCTCGCCAGCGTGCCCCACCTCCGGGCCTGGCTCCAGAGTGGGGCCCCGGTGACCCGCGTCCGGGCGAGGGAAAACTTAGTCCATTAATTGTACTCATCATAGGGGTTTTTGGGCTGCACTTTGTCTGATCCCTCACCTAGGACCTGTCTGCCTTGGGTGACCCTTCTAGGGGCATGAAGCCCCTGACAGCATAGCTCCTAGGATCATTGGGACACTCAAACCCCTCCACCACGGTAAGGTGGCAGCCCAGGGAGGGGATAATAATAATAATAATAATAATAATAATAATAATAATAATAATAATAATAAACATAATAATAATAATAATAATAATAATAATAATAATAATAATAATAATAATAATAATAATAATAATAATAATAATGAATTAAATTTATCCCGCACTTTTCATTAATAAAAATCTCAAAGTGCTACACATGATCTTTGCCATCTTCTTTTGGGATCAACTCTTTTTTTTCTTTTTTTTCATTCAACCTTTATTTAGTCAGGTAAATCTTTTGAACCTCATGGGCTCA
>JBBPBX010044609.1:0-23950 GCA_038048925.1 Garcialebias charrua
GGACTCCGTTAACGGTCATAGAAAAGTTCTCCGGGGTAGGGGGGGGGGGGTAAGCAGACAAGACAGAGACAGCTGTGTTTTCCACAGTAAGCACTTCAGGAGAATTTAGATATCCAGCTTGTCCAAGGCTGTTTCCAAGGGAGTCAGATAAGAATTCACAAAATATTTTCACATCAGGCAGACACTGTAATTTTTTTTGCAGCCTTCAGTCTGTGAGGGCAATTCTGTCCAAAATCCAATTCGGGACTTTTTCCACTGATCCAGCTCCGACCTCAGATGTAAAAACCACAGCGACCCGAGTCCTAAAAACCAAGGGTGACCAGCTCCCCCTCAGAAAGAGCTCTCACACAGCTGAGTTCTGATGTTTGACAGCGAACAGAGTCCACAAGACCAAGGGTGATTCTGTACACCTCCCGGATAGGCTCGCACACAGCTGCTTGTTCGAGGTCATAGCGCAGACCAGACGTCGGGTGCTTCAGTCATAAGTCCTGCTGAAGTCCCCCTCTTTTGCGATAGACCAGTGCTCCACAAACGCCAAAAAGTAAAGCGCAGCCATCATACTCAATATAATCCAAGATTAGTCACCTCCCAGAGCATTCCCAGAAATCCACGGAAACCAGAAACCATCACGGAATCCATGGCGTTCCTCCGTCACTCTGTGCGGGTGGAAAGGCTCCCCTGTGCCTTCTTCTGTGGGGATCTTCTTTGTAGAATCGAATGCCCAAGCCTCCAATCCATCTTAATTTGCGTTCGAAGTGCATTTCTGTGGAGCTGCCAGCAGCAGGGGGTGGGGGAAGACGGGAGAGGAAAGGAGACGCGTCTGCCTCTGACGAGAGCCAAGTGAGAAAAATGTTCTGTTTCATGTTGATAATAATAAAAAAAAAATAATAATATTTGGCTTAAAGGGGACCACATATTCAAAATTCACCTTTTAATGGTTTTTTTACTCAACTTTGGGTATTTACTTCATAAAAAAACAGTCCCAAGGCCAAATAAATGCACCCAGTGGTTTATTTACTCTAAGTAGATTTATTTATCTTTGATAAATACACTTCGTTTCCCACTTCCTGCGGTTTGTGACGTCACAAACCGCAGCCAACCACCTCAAACCTGAGTCCAGCCCCTCACCTAGCAACCCCTGGTGATGCTCCACCCACTTCAGTATAAAACACGTCACGGTTGCCGAGACGTTGAAACTGTGCACACACACACTCTCGCGGGGCGACAGTCTGTAACGTACAAGCACCACTGATCGAAATACTTTTCAGATTAGCAACTTATTTAGTTTAAGAATACTTTTCACTTCATCAAAATCTAATCAAAACTTCAGCGTTCTAAATGTAGGTGTTGTATATGTTTCTTATACGATGAAGGACTGCTTTTTGCATAACTGCCAGGTTGGCCTAGAGGTAATGAATTGGACTGTCACCCGAAGGACCGAGGTTCGCGTCCTGGTCATGGCATTTTTTTTTTTTTAAGCCTTTTGTTTCGGAGAGATTTCATGTGTACAGCACTTTGTTGCAGCTGTGGTTGTTTTTAAATGGATTTATAAATAAAGTATAATTGTTATTTTTACGTTTTAGTTCAATTTTTAGCGATCGCTCTCAACACGCAGCCGGGAGAAATAAAACGAGCAGCAGACCGCCGGCGAAGACACCATCTGCGTGCGGGAGCTGCTGGGAGCTACTGGCGTTTGAGGTCCGGGGGTCCGGTCAGAGGTTGCCTCATGCGGATAAATTAACTGGAGACACTTGGTGAACTTGTGTGTGTGTGGACTGAAGCAGCGATCGCTCCCAAAAGCGCCGCATGCAACGAGCGGAGCTAGCACCGTCCGCTCGGAGGAGGAAAAGCTATCATTAGCCTCGGAGGTGGGCTAATGCTAAAAAAAGGAGCTGCAAATGGCGGCGCGCTGACGGATTCGGTAAGTTATCTTAAGCTAGCACTAACAGTAAGTCAAATGAGTAATAAAAAAAGAGCTAATTTTAAAACAACAACATATTTGAGATACTGGCTTTTACAGAGGGCGTAGTTAATGTAAACAGATCTTTGTAGGGCGTGGCTTTCAGACCTCATTATCATAAACCGGTCGTTTTGAACGGAAGTGAAATTTGGCAGAATTAGAAAGGGGATATTTTATTATCTAAGCATTATTTTGTGTATAAAATTGAATGAAAATGGTCTGGAAAGCCCACAGATACACCACAAAAAATTATATGACCTACATTTGGTCCCATCCATCCATCCATCCATCCATCTTCTTCCGCTTATCCGGGGTCGGTTCGCGGGGGTAGCAGCCTAAGTAGGGAGGCCCAGACTTCCCTCTCCCCAGCCACTTGGAGCAGCTCCTCTGGGGGAATCCCAAGGCGTTCCCAGGCCAGCCGAGAAACATAGTCCCTCCTGCGCGTCCTGGGTCACATTTGGTCCCCTTTAATGTAATTCCATTTTTTCACATGTAATTCTGTTTTTGTTTTTTTCAAATGTTGTTCATTTACACCTTAGGGCCACCATCCTTAAAATATATATAAATACTAAAATAAATATAGCGTCCCTACTTTGCGGATTTTCACCTATCGTGTGGGTGTGGAACATAAACCCTGCGATAATTGGAGGGACTAATGTACATCATTACTGACGACAAGTTAAAAATAAAATCAAAGTTCAGCCGGACTGTGGAGGGTCCTTGCAGGGTCTCGGAAAGGATCTTAGGTACAATTAGGAACACAGCAGGCTCTCCACTACAGACGATAGTGTGTTTTGAGCATGCACAAAACACCAAGGCCAAGGTGGTTTGTTGTGGCGAGGGGCCCTCGTCATGAAAGGTCATTCAAAGCAGAACTTACCACGCTGGCGTCACGTCTCAGCTACAACAGTGTCATGAAAAGGTCAAGAAAACAAGCTGTGTTGTAGCATTGTGCTGGAAGGAAGCCTGCCGAGATCTGCTGTAGCATCGCTGCAAACGGACACACACCGAGCGTGCACTGTGTGTGAAGAGTGGTGCAGGATCTTGACTTTCTTCATACAAACGATTTCCACACCCTGAAAGGTTGTGTAGGTTCTGGCCAGCAGGGGGAGGGTCATATGATGGTGGTCTGACTGTCACCGTGCTGTAAAGACACATTTCTGAAGCTCTTTAGCGACGTAGCTAAATATTTTCTGTGCATATAAAGCGATATCATCTTTATCAACACATGGTGTCCTAATGACAAAGGTATTAACTGTTTATGATTGGTTATCAATTTTTTTTTCAATAACTTGATAATTTTCCCCTCACATTTTACATCATTTCCAGACATTCAGTAACATTCAGTAATCTTCTTGTTATAATTTAAAATTGGACAAATCTTGGTCTTTTGACAGCTGAACAGACAGTTAGCAGTTTTTATGAAGTCATTTCCTTTTGTCTTCAAATTTCTGCGACGTTAGAAGAATTAAGATCCTTTCTTATGAGGATGATGAAGGATTAAACCAACTCATAAGCTTTTATTTTATTCCTGAGGCGGATTAACAGAGACTGGTTCACTTAGCTTTCTTATTTTTTATATAGATTGAAATTATATTATATTATTAATTGAAATTACTTAAGTTTTATGATTTGGTGGACTACAATATTCTCTTACTTATGTACAAAACTCAGAATCACATAATACCATCAAACATTCAAGAGTATTTTGTGAAAAGGAATAGTTGTTATAATCTAAAGGGAACAGATATTTTTGTAAAATCGAAGTATAGAACCAGTTTAAGGGGTAGGTCTATACTTCAACACAGGGAATATGTTCATGGAATAGTTTTGATAATGATATTAAAAAAGATAAGTCATTATTTATATTTAAGAAAAAGATTAAGAATATATTGTTGATAAGATACATATAAATTAGTTAATATAAAATGAACCATAAATGAAAAATTGTGATAAGTTATGTATTTTGTTGTATTATTTATATATGTTTGTTACTTGAATTGATTGTTTGAATTGATTTTTGTTAAGAAGGGGCAGAAATTACAAGATTTCATTCTTCTTCTGCTGCCTTTCATTTTATAGGTATTTTTATTTTCTTTATTTTGAAATTGTCTTTTTGTTTTTTAATTGAAATGAATGAAAAATAAACTAAACTATAGATGCAAACAGAATCATGCATTTTATACAATAATCTTCAGAACAAAGTCCTTTTTTGTGTATTAAGTGAGAGCAAAAATCTCCACACTCAGACATTTGGAATAAGCTGATTATAGACGCTGTTTCATTAAGATGTCTCAGATTTCCCTGAATTATTCATATCCACTAGGCATATTTACAACGAGCATCATTTTGACACTATGCCTAATTAATGAATTATATGTTTAATAAAGGTTCCTAATGATGTTAGGAACAAACGGATGGAATTAACGCAGCAGGAGCTTCATTAACAGAAACAGAGCCGTCATCTTTTGATTGGATTCCCTGCGACTCAGCCCACCCACCGGACTCCGAGGAGCCAAATTTGTTTTTGCTGATACAAATCGGTTTTACTAATTTCCTGAGACACTAGGGATGCCCCGATCCACATTTCTTACTTCTGATCCGATACTTAAATCTGGGTATTGGCCAATACCGATACTTTCCCGATCCGATACCGTTCAGGTATATGAGGCTGTAATAATGAATTTCTTGAATGGAAAGCACCTGTATTACAATATACTCTATGACTTATGTCTTAACATTGTGTGAGTTAAACCCAACGAAGACATTCTGAGCCTGATGGATACAGATTTAAACTATACATTGAATTTACATTTATAAATTCAATGTATAGTTTATATCTGTATCCATTGATCAAAACCAACAAGAATTACAACTCATAGTGCCACAATCAAAAACTAAACTAAAAAACGTGGAGTGGACTGTGTTGATTTCCCATAATGTTTAGCGGTATACAGTATTAGTGTTCAATGTATAGTTTAAATCTGTATCCATTGATCAAAACCAACAAGAATTACAACTCATAGTGCCACAATCAAAATGGTAAATGGAGCTTATTTATATAGCGCTTTCTAGCCCCCTGTGAGGAGCCCCAAAGCGCTTTACAATACCAGCCATCCACCCATTCATTCAGACATTCATACACCGGTAGTGGTAGCCTGCCTTGCAAGGCGCCATCCAGACCTACCGGGAGCAACTCGGGGTTAAGTGTCTTGCCCAGGACACAACGACACATGGTGGGCAGACGCGGGATTCGAACCTCCAACCTTCCGATTGAGGGACGACTGTCATTACCACTACACCACGGCCGCCCCCGCCCCAAAAACTAAACTAAAAAACGTGGAGTGGACTGTGTTGATTTCCCATAATGCTTAGCGGTATTTTAGTGTTCCGGTCTGCACCATGAGTCAGAAGGACATCTGTGATATAGACCTGCCTCTTGTGTGCCATTAAAGTTTGGGTAATACTTGTTGTGAGGCTCAGTGTTTTCATTGGGTTTAACTCACACAATGTTGACAGAAGTCACACAGTATGATGTAATACATGTGCTCTCTGTTCAAGGCAAATGTGCATTATGGATCGGAAATATCGGGAGGTTATATCGGAAAATCGATACACAAATTATGCTGTTATTGTTTGCCGATACTGATACTGGATCGGATCTGCCCCATCCCTAATATACACTTTCAAATATTTATAATTGTGATGTGGTTTGAATTTGCATGTGAAACCACTGGGAAGGCTAGAAAAGAAACAAAAACTTTTAAACAAATCGTCGTAAACACAAAAAGAACTTGGCGCTCGTCTGTTCAGCTTGCCTTGAAGCTAAGAGGAATCCAAAAGTGGCACAAACGCTTTTGATTGACAGGATGGCAGAAAACCCTCAGAGCAGTGTGCTCTGCAGAGGAGAGATGAACGCGAGCAGACACGCCCGTTGGGCTCTGAAGTGTAATATTCAAGAACAGAGCGGTGCCAGCATTAATGATGCAGGACACAAACAGGAGGGACTGTTGCACCTCCGCTCTCCACCAGCAACCTGTATTAATTAACCAGGACAGCTGGGAAAAAGAGCGTAATCGGCTGTGAATTACCTCTGCAGAGGTCACATTGTGACAGACAATAAAGATCTTATTGGTGCTGTGCGGGGTGAGCCGGCTGGAGGATGAATGCAGATGAGAGGGAACATGTTAACAGGCTGGTCCAGGGCGAATATTTACATATTTTAAATGGCCTCATCTGTCTCGTGCTGTGAAACAGCACAACCGCAACAATAAAACACGGTGACCGTTCGAGCTGGGCGATATTACAAGATGCTGGGTGGATGGGGGTCAAAGGTCAGAGCCATGTCAGCTAATGCTGCTCTTGTTGCTAACTCTGGGTGAAAAAAAAGTAAGTTCTTGAAAATATGAAGAAAACATTGTTTTACTGAAGACAGCTCCCTTATCAGTCATGTCACTCGGGCAACATAAATGCTATGGGAAATTGCGCTCCATGCGATTACCTGAAGGAATACAATCACGCCTTTACGGTAGGGGCGTCAGCGTCACGCCAGAGGCCCCGCCCTCTGGCTACTTAAGCCGCTGACGCCCATCCATCGACCTCTTATTGCCCTTCACCTCGCTTAAACCTGAACTCTCTCTGTCTTCGCGGGACTTCTCTGTTGCTTCATCGCTCGACCAGAGGTGAGCTTGCTCCCTACACAGGGCGTACAGAGAATTATTCCTATTTACTGCTGGGCTAGCGAAAGATAGTCCGGCACATTTTTCCTTAACCCCAAAGTTTTTTCTTCTCCTCTTTCCGTAGACTGCTTCGCTCGACAGCGCAAACTGCGTCACACTGCTACCTCTGCTAATTCGTAGCAGGCTAGCCAGCGAAAGCGACGCAACGGAGGAGATGTCTCAAATAAAAAGAAAAAAGATCTTGGAAGGACTCACTCGTCTTATCTCGGACATGCCTCCGTAGAAAGGAAAGCGAAAGACAAGACTTCCAAAAAAGACCAGTAGGACGGCGAGCCCAACCTCGCGCGCATGCCCCAGCGGATGTGGTTTTTCCCTCTAAGCGACAGACACCCACGAGGCCTGTCCCGTCTGCTTGGGGATGCTGCACGCGAAAATGGCGCTGGACGCGCCTGAGTCTTGTCCACACTGCAGCCAGATGCCGGAGAAGGTGAGGAGGCACCGGGCGGACTTCGTCGCCAAGGCCATGGGAGCTGCTGCGGCACCAGCAGACCCGGACACTACTGAGCCTCTGACTCCCACGCCGGAGCTCGAGAGCATGACTTTGGATGACAGCACCCGAGTCGAATGCGGCGACAGCCCAGATGTGCTAGCTCCCATGGTGGACTTAACAGTCGAATTTGACACTCGAGGCATGATGAACGAGGACGAGATCTCGATTTCAGCCTCAGGTGAATTTTCTGCGGATGACGCCGACGTCGAATACGAGGAACAGGGAGAAGACCTCTCCTGCACCCCGGTGCCTGTGCTCCCGGAGACTGACTTTTCCATCCCTTCTCTTTTAGACTTGTGTCACAGAGCAGCGGACGCACTGCAGATCCCATGGCTGGAGCCTCCAACTCGTCAACAAGTCACGAGGTTGGCAGGAAATTATTTTTATTCAAAGCAGCAGGCCGCCACGAGGCAAAGGATGCCCGTCTTTCCGGACTGCCTCACAGAGCTGACTCGCACCTGGCCTTAGCCCAGAGCTCCCATGTTGCTACCGCTCTCGCAGTTTCTCGACGTGGACGGGATGGATGAAGTGGGAATAGCCAATGTGCCTCAAATTGAGGACACGCTAGCGTCTCATCTGGCTCCCAAGTCATCCGGGACAAAACCAACTCTCCACAGCAAATCCTGTCGAGCTTCGGCTTCTTTGCTCGATAAATGCTACAGAGCTCAGGGCCTCGCGGCACGCGTAATGAACGCGTCCGCCATGATGCAAGCGTACCTGGCTGAAAAACTACAGGAGCCCCAGGTAACGACAGACAAGCAGGCTGCCGCCGAGCTGCTGGATGTAGCCCGCAGGGCAACAGACTTTGTGCTCCGCATGATGGGGACAGCGGCTGTTGCACAAGGCAGAGGCATGGCTGAGGTGGTCATCGCAATACACCATCTGTGGATGACCCTAACTGACCTCCCGGAGGGACAGAAAATTCCGTTTCTCCACCATTCGATAGAACCGACGGGTCTTTTTGGAAAAGCGCTGGATCGAATTCAGACCAGGTTGGACCAGAGGTGCAAACAGGCTGAAGCTCTCCGGGTGGGCATCCCCAGGAGAGCGTTCGCCCCCCCCAGGGAGTCAGCAGGGAGCAAAGCACCACAGCCTCGACACCACTCAGCCACACGTGCCCCACCGCAAAAGCGGCCGGCATACGAGGCCGAGCACCGGCAGAGACCACTGCCAGGTCCACCCCGGACCAAACACGCCTGGAGTAAAAACAGATTTGTTAGCCAGGCAGTCCGACACAGAGCCTTCTCTGCAAATCGGGAATCCAGGCAGAAGCGTGCCTGATGAACCAGGCCCGCTTCTTGACTTTACATGATCACCCACCCACGCGGTACGGGAAATGATCTTTTCGCGTCCAGAATTTGTTTGTAGCATGTTACAAAAAGCTGGTGACTTTGTTTCAGACACAAATCATGTTCTTTCTGCTGTGAGTGACATAAAGTCAAATATGTCGTTACACATAAGCACGAATAAAGCTCAAAAAACAGTCCCTCTCTGTTTTCTTGACTCACAAAAAAAAAAACCACAGTAACATCAGCAGAACAGTCCCCTCTGTTCTTCTGGCCAATATAAAGGGCGGGGGCTATCATCCCCCCCTCCCTCACGGCTCATGGGGTGTTAGCCTAATCGATAAACCCCAGCAGGGTGCCTCGGTTCTGTCTGCAACAGACAGACCCAGAGGCGCCTGCAAGCAGGCCCGTCACTCCTCACAAAGACAGGTGAGGGAGTTCACGTGCTCCAGTCCCCGCTCCGTTGTAAACCATGGGGCCAGCAATACACAAATCCAACAAACCCGTGACACGTCCACGCTCCAGGGGTGCGCGCTGACAGAATCTGACGACCCATCTTCCTGGTCACCTATTCATCGGATGACAGTAAGGGTCGGCGGACCACGGCAGAAACCCGCAGGCCAACACCAGTATCACACGTTCACAAAGGCAGTTGTGATGAAACTGCAGCGTGTGTAAACACTCAGTACAGAACAGAAATAGCACCAGGGCTAAATCCGACTCCTCTTCCCTTTAATCGAAGAGGACTGAACTCTCTGTCACCAACCAATCTAAAGTCTGCTCAACACAAAGGACCATCTCCACATTCTCATGCTGAAGCTGTCTCCTTATTCTCAATGGGCGACACGCCATGCTCAAACAGTGATCCTGCAGCGTGCGACAGCGCTCATTGTGCTGACCCAACCAGGTTATGGGCTGGAGTCAGGAGATCTGCTCGTTTACATAACTTGCAACCCCTCCGATCCATGACCCCCAACAAAAAGAGGAAAAACAGACATTCTGTTCAGCTTTTGTCTAATAATGACAGCAGATTGCCTCTGCCTCCAAACACTCTCGATCAGAGTAGTATGGCAACACATCTGCAGGAAGGCCCTCTCCCTAACGTGGTTGACCTTCAAGGGACCACAGAAATTAGGGCCCTTGAGGGAGAGCTGGTTCCACCTGCTCCTCTTCAGGGATCCTCCACGTCACCAGAAGGAACAGTTTCACCACTAAGGCTGAGAACTGTGGCAAATTTCAGCTTGGTGGCTGAGAGGAACAAGCTGGTGGCCTCAGGCCTGCCCAAGAACGTGGTAAATATCATTCAAAACGCACGAGCTGTGTCAACACAGTCTCTCTACGTCCGGAAATGGCATATTTTTTAAGCTTGGTGCACAAAAGAAATATTAGATAGATTCTTTTTTGAATACCAATGATTATCCGACTGTATGTTCCTTTTTCCATATCTGATCGTTGGCGGCGCGGTTTAATTACTGCTGCGGCTTCCGTGCGTACGTCTCTCTTCGAATGGTACGCGCGCCAATTGCAAAACTTTGTACCTTGATGCAAATATGCCAATAAAGATATATTCTATTCTATTATTTCTTATTCATGTGACTTGGCCCAGCTCCTCACCTTCCTTCAGGACCTGTTGGAGAAAGGTCGCTCTTTCTCAATGATTAAGGTTTTCCTATCAGCAATTTCAGCTTGTCACGAGGGCTGGGGGAGCAGGACGCCTGGCGTGCACCCGCTCATAATACTGAAGACCCACTTGTTCAAAAAAGCTTTCAGTGTGTAACTTTTATTACTTTGGTATTTTAGTATGTAGCTTTTTTATTTCCATTGCCTCATTTTATTGCTGTTACTTTTATTCTATTTTCACTGACTTATTGTACCGGTTTTTTATATTTTCTGTCCTGTTAAGCACCTTGGTCAATTCAAGGCATTGTAGGAAAGTGCTATACAAATAAAGTTTATTATTATTATTATAATAAGATTTATGAAGGGCGTGCTAAGGAAGAGACCCCCCAGCAGGATCTTGACCCCTGGATGGGATCTTAGTATGGTCTTGGGGGCTCTCTGTGACCCCCCATTCGAACCGCTGAGTGAGATTAAGAAAGATTTATTATCTTATAAGACCGCTCTTCTCCTCGCTCTTTGCTCGGCGCAACGTGTGGGTGACCTCCATGCTTTGTCCGTACATCCAATGTGTACCAGGTTTGCCCCTGACGGGTCAAAGGTCACCCTAAGGCCTAATCCTGCATATATCCCCAAGGTTTTGACTTTAAACCCCAGAAGTCTGGACTTTGATCTCTCTTCTTTTCCACCTGCTCCTGTCCTCACTCAGGAACAGGAAAGGCTGAAGGCTCTCTGCCCCGTGAGAGCTTTAAGCACTTACATGCAGAGAACAGCCGAATGGAGAAAAACAAATCAACTGTTTGTGTGCTTTGCTGCACCAGCTACAGGAAAGGCCCTATCAAAGCAGTGCCTCTCACACTGGGTGACTGAGGCCATTAAAAGGGCGTACAGTAGCAAAGGTCAACAGATGCCCTCTGGAGTGCGTGCCCACTCCACTCGGGGCTTGGCCACCTCGTGGTCACTGTTCAAGGGTGTACCAGTTGCAGACATCAGTGCTGCTGCGAACTGGAGCTCAATGAACACGTTTGCAAAGCATTACAGTTGGGATGTAACTGTGTGTGATATCACTCAGGCTGTCCTTTCTAACACACAGTAGAAAGCAGCCTTGGGATGCCTGCTGAATAAAGGCGGACGTTAACACTAGGATGCATTTTACTGAGCATTTCAAGGGCGTGATTGAATTACGTTCCCATAGCATTTATGTTGCACCGAGTGACATGACTGACAAGGGAACTGAAAGTTATGCACCATAACTCATGTTCACTGAAGGAAGGGATCGAGGTGCAACATACCTGGCCCTTTCAATGCTGAAAGCTCTGTGAAGTGCATTTTGGAGATCGATGGATGGGCGTCAGCGGCTTAAGTACCCAGAGGGCGGGGCCTCTGGCACGACGCTGACGCCCCTGCCGTAAAGGCGTGATTGTATTCCTTCAGGTAATCGCGCGGAGCGCAATTTCCCATAGCATTTATGTTGCACCTCGTTCCCTTCCTTCAGGGAACATGAGTTATGGTGCATAACTTTCAGCTTTAATGAAGACACTGATGGAATGTTGCAAAACTGATGAGTAACACACAGAAATTCTGTTGGATCAAGGTCAATTCATGTTTCTGTCAAACCTTTGCACAATTTATGTTAAATTAATTTGCTATTTTTTTTTCATTCAACCTTTATTTAGGCAGGTTAATCCCATTGAGCCTTGAGGACTCATTTACAAGAGACCTGGTTTCAGCAAAGAATGATGACAACACTGGACAACAGCAACAACAATAGACAATCATAAAAGAGGCCTACAGATTTTAAACCAGCTAAAAATAAGATGGCAACAAAAAAGTAGTGAAAACAGCTAGAATATTAGGCGACTGTAGAAAAAACTAAAACAGGAACATTTCTTCATTGGTTCTCGCCAGGAGTCCAACAGATTCTTAAAGCCATTAAGAGGTCAAGGTTGGGAGCTTCAGATGTTTTTGTAAGATATTCCTGGAAACAGGAGCGGAGTAGGAGAAGGCCCTTTTGCCAAGTTCAGTCCTCACTGAGGGAACACTGCAGGTAATCATGTCCTGAGAGCGCACGCTGTAGCAGCACTCACGCAGAGACACGTAGGAGGAGATGTATGAAGGAAGCAGACCAAGAAGTGATTTAAAGATGAAAATGTACCAGTGGAAGAGTATGCATGAGGTTAATGATGTCCAGTTAACCAGTGAATACAGGGTGCAGTGGTGGGTATGATGATCACAGCCAGTTATGGTAAATGGTAAATGGAGCTTATTTATATAGCACTTTCCAGCCCCCTAAGAGGGGCCCCAAAGTGCTTTACAATACCAACCATCCACCCATTCATCCACCCATTCATACACCGGTAGCGGCGACTGCCATGCAAGGCGCCTTCCAGTCCTACCGGGAGCAACTCTGGGTTAAGTGTCTTGCCCAGGGACACAACGACACATGGTGTGAGGAACCGGGATTCAAACCTCCAACCTTCCGATCGAGGAACGACTGCCATTACCACTACACCATCTCGTCCCCATATATCCTACACTTAATTACGTAATGACAGTCAAAAAGCTGGTTTACCTTGATGCGTAACCGTGACAACAATTTTTTAACATCTCAGAGCAGCTGATTAGCATCTCAAAACGTCAAATAATACATCAACTACAGCCCCAAATGTCAAATGAATTGAAAAGGAGAGGCCGTAGATGCATTCCCGTCTCCCTGCCTGCTGTGCTCGAGTGCCTGACCACTGAGATACTGGAACTGGCAGGAAACATGGCCCATGACAGCAAGGACTGGGATCATCCCCTGTCACCTGCAACCGGCTGTCCGCAGTGACAAGGAGCTTTATAAGCTGCTGAGAGGAGTGGCCAGCGCTCCGGGAGGAGCTTTTCCCAGGATTCAGGCTGTCCTGCAACCTGGGGGCATTGAGAGGCCAGCTGAGTCTGGGTAGACAGATCGGACGACATCTGCAGCCATTTTCTTCTGATCCAAGGTAGGACAGACCTTTACAAGAGACCCTTCCTGCTTACAGCATCTATAACATCTCTTAATGAAATGAAGATAATTAGTTACAACATTTTATTTATTTTTGGGATTAATAAAGTGTTTTTGAATTGAATGCTTCAACAATTTTCAGCTGTCATTCTGCAATCGGCGTTCACACTGATCTTAGAAGAAAAAAATTTATCAAGTTATTCTTCTCCGGTCTGGTGTTCAAACCGGGATGTTTAGAGCTGTGGCCTCCGATGTTTTCTAACATAACGACGATCTCCTGTGCAGATGTGCACGTACAGCTGTGTGGTTCTAGAATTTACAGAAACTAAACCGAGACAATGTTTAAGATGCTCACATCAAACTTTTGTTCAAAGTTCAAGTGACCAACTGAAGAACACCAAGAACTCTGAATGTTTTGAGACGTTTTTGGAGACTCCGATACGAATGCACCAACCTTTAAAGCCTGCTTTAGGCTCTGCAGATCGAGACACTTCGGACCTCCATGGTCCTGATCAGTTTGAAGGTCCTGCCCAAAGAACCACCAGCAGGTGAAGCGGTTTGGAATCAAACCACTGACTTGTCATTTGGAAGATGACCTCTTTGAAAGATCTTATTTGTGTTCAATCATGGAGGATCATGTAATGGGCCCATATTCAAACAGACATTGACCAGAACTGATTTGGTTCATGCCTTTCTGGTTTTGCATCACTCACCAGCCTCAGCTGCCAAACATGAAACAAACCTTAGAAAGTGGAGCTGTTTGGTCGGCGTAGCTCACGCTGAATAAACATTATTCCCATCCTGGTATAAAAACAAGAGCATCTTTGATAAGGGGAGCACCGGAAAGGAAAACGCACATTTAATTTGCATTTGTAACACGATTACTTGACAACGTTTTAAGTGTGTGTGCATTCGCAGCCGTGGGACAGACAGTTTAATAAATTCTCCGTGCCGGCTGACATCAAAACCCAACTCAGCAGACTGGAGCGCAGCGTTGTTTTATTTTTAAAAGAGAAGAGGGGCTGTCAGCCTCGTCTGCGTCTCAGTGTTTTCTTTGTGTCAAAGCACATCGAAATATAATTTCAAAGACGTGCCAGGTTGACAACTTTGCTGCCATTCAAGGAAACGTGGGAAGTCTCAGCTTTGAGGCATCGTTTTGTGTGTGTTTTTGTGTGTGTGTGAATGAAACACGATCAAATCACCTGCCACCTTCTCTGGAGCCACTGAGGCATCGTGACACAAACACACATTTTATGGTAACAGGCTGGCATTCATATTAGACGACGACACTTTTACTTATCTGAAAGCAGATGAGATTTAATTTGAATAAATATGAATAATATATAAAAACAAACAAAAGTTAGTCTTTGTGTGCATCACACCTCAGAGGCAGGATTCTGCTTAGGGTGACAGATGCATCTACATTAAGATGAACTAAGAAGGGTTTCCGTGTTCGGTAAAACTGATCAGTTCTGGGGTCTTACTGGAGTCTGAATCTGGTCCGTTATTTTACCAACCAGAAATTGTGGGGGTCCTATGGAATATCTAGTGAAGTTGCATATTTTTCCCTATAGCACAGTAAAACACTAGTCGGTTATTCACATTGTTTAAGCACAAATCAGGAAGAACCAGTTTATGTCTGGTCCTCAGGGTGGACTTCAGCTCATCTGAACAACCCAGGCTCGAACATACGATGAAGTCACTGTGAGCTTTAATTAGAACGACAATCAGGCGATAATATCCTAGTTTGAATAGTTTTCAAGGGTCTTTATTGTCATTCATCCCATGTGGTGCATGAGGTGGAACACAATTGTGTACTCAATGTCCCAGTTACGCCCAATAATAGCAAAAATATAAAGTATTAAAAGAAACAGTATACAGGTAGTCCCCGACTTACGAACGAGTTCCGTCCCTACGCCCGTTCGTAACATGAAAATCGCCTTGAGTCGAAAATACGTCCAAACGGCACCTCATACAGGCACCTCATACATCCAAAGGGCACCTCATACATCCAAAGGGCACCTCATACATCCAAGCACCTCATACGTACAGTACTGTATTTTTTACCAAGCACTTAGCCTATCCTAACACATTACCCTGCATAATTATCAAAAAACACATACATTTAGGAGCCATAATGAAGGAAAAAAAGAGTTAATTTCTTACTGAGAGCGGGTCATTTCTTCCTCCGTCTGTTAGCATGTTAGCTCGTGCACATCCGAGCTCTGCAGCTTGCTTCACGAGGTTCACAGCATTTACAGCAACGTCTGTTAGCATGTTAGCTCATTGCTCAGCTGTCCTCCGCTCCTCCTGTATTTCCACGCGCGGTCCAGAGGTCTGCCTGCTCTGTAAGTTTCCACTGAGCGCGTCAGTGGAAACCCCCTCCTGTAAGTTTCAAGCTCCCCTAAGTTTCGTTTCGGTACCGTATTTTTCAATAGGAGCGCGTTCGTAAAGGCGTTCGTAAAGTCGAATTGCCATAAGTCGAGACCGCCGTAAGTAGAGGACTACCTGTATAAGGATGTAAGATGCACGCTAAACAAATACACTAAAAGATCAAAGATGTAGGCTAAACACAAGTAATGTAAAATAATATGGTAAATTAAACAGCAGCCCAAACATGAGTCTGTGGTGAGCAGATGGGTATGAATAGGCAAGAAATCAGCAGCATGGATAATCAGCAGCCCAGAGAGGTCACATATCATCAATTGCAATTTTTTTTCACAGTTATAATCCTGGTTAGAGATTCATGAGTCTAACAGCCTCAGGGTAGAAGCTGTTCCTCAGTCTAGTGGTTCTACACTTAATGCTCCTCAACCTCCTGAATGAGGGGAGTGGTGCAAAAAGTGTGTGTGCTGGGTGAGTGGGGTCCTTCATGATGCAGGTGGCCCTCTTCATGCATCTGGAAGTGTAGAGGTCTGTGATAGTGAGGAGACTGACTCCAACAATCTTCTGTGCAGCCTTCACCACTCTCTGCAGAGCTTTTCTTTCTGTTTTGGACCCAGGACAGACTCAAAAAGCTGAAGTGGCATTAAACTACTGTAGTGGAACATCTGATCTCTGACTTTTTGGTTAAAACACATGAATTCACTTTTTCACTGCAGCTCTCAAGTGAATCTTCTTCTCTCTGAAAACCTACAATGAATGACAAAAATCACTGTTTTATTCCAGTTTACTTTGAATTAAGAGACACAAATCACTCAGAAATAGACTTCCTTTTAATTTGTGTTAATTCAGAATTGATCAACAGTATATTTTTTGTCATTTAATGACGATCTGTTATTTGCATGAGTTGACACTCTTCTGCTGGTTTATTCTTCAGTACGAGGGTGCTTTAATATCTATGGCGCAGTTCAGGGTAAACTCTTGAGTGAAACTTCTCTGCTTTGTCTATGAATTAGCCATAATATTTCATTTTACTGGCGATTCCATCTGGCCGCTTCTCTAAACAGTTTCCTGCTGTCCTTCAGATCTTCCAACTCTGTGAACTGCAAAGTCACTCCTTTATTTTCTTTGAGCAACAAATGAGCGGAGTGAAGTGAGCTAGATCAGCCCTCCACATAAAACCCCTTACTGCCCGTTTTGCTTCATTACAAAGGGGGAACTGAACTTGGTTCTTCTCTGGAAACTGGTTGAACGTTGTGGTCAATTGCCAATTAGACCTACGTTTCTCAGCCAGAGTTACCGCAAAGCTTTGCTGTAACTCACTCATTTCTTTTCTGAAAGAATTTATTTTTCTGAAAGTTTTATTTTGAAAACCAATCAGGACGTGGCCTTGTTTTCTGCCGAGAAAGGCAAACTTCACGTATCGTCGAATCAGTAAACACGCGCTGAAGTCAACTGGACGTCTACTGGACCACACAATCCGTTAGTGTCCACGCTACTTCTCAGTTCTTATCTCCAGAGACGTATCGTCACCAGGTAAAGAGTCGTTGAATGTTTGCTGAGCATGCGGGGAAGTCCAGCTGGAACTCGTTTGGAAAAAGTGTCACCCTGTCTCATTCAAAATAATTAACTTCTGTTAAACTTCATCTTTCATTCCTTAAACCTCTTCCTTAAACTTATTTCTCCTAAGCCAGTAAACTCTTAACCCTCCTGTTATGTTTGTTTCTGAGGTACAGCAATAATGTTCGTGGGTCAATTTGACCCAGGGAGTGTTTAATCATGTAATAGTGTCAGAAACCCAAAAAATCCTCCAAAACCTTTTTGTATCTGATTATTAACTCCAATACTAACCATGTCAGTCAATATTTGTGCAATGATGTTTTTTTTATTTCTCATAAATAAAGGATAATGACGACTAACTCATTTGGACATAAACAATGTGATTTACATTTTTTATGTTTGCTGAAAAAACCTACACACAAAAAAACAATAATTATCCTTGAAATTGATTTTTGTAAAAAAAATTATGTTACATTTTATTTTATTTTTTTCAAAGGGTGATCTTTATAATTGAACTTGAGACACATTTACTGTTCTGGGTCAAATTGACCCGCTCATTAAAATCAAGACAAATGAGTCATGAAGATTTGTGTGGGTGGAGTTTTCCCACGGGAACAGAAAAGGTTCCCGTCAAAAGTTGTATAAACACCTGCTTTCTCACAGTTTCCTTGTGAAGTAAAGAGAATAGTGAGAAAGTGGGTTTATGTGCATGCATGTGTGCATGTGTGTGTGTATGTGTGTGTGTGTGTGTGCGTGCGTGTGTGTGTGTGCGTGTGTGTGTGTGTATGTGTGTGTGTGTGTGTGTGTGTGTGTGTGTGCGTGTGTGTGTGTGTGCGTGTGTGTGTGCGCGTGCGTGCGTGTGTGTGTGTGTGTGTGCGCGCGTGGTGTGTGTGTGTGTAGTGAAATATGTCTCATAGTTTCAAGGAAACAAATAGAATTGGAAATGTTTTTACCCTTTTTACCATTCATTTTGACTGCCGGGTCAAATTGACCCGAACAGTATCGATGTAACAAGTAGACGCAGAGAGTGGTACAAATGTGTAAAGTGAATCATTTTCAATTTATATGTTGATTGGAACTATTAAGACAAATAGAAAAAGTTTCATGCAGAAAAAATATTTTTAACTATTTAAAAAAAAAATGTAAACTTTAAAACGGGTCAATTTGACCCGTAACATAACAGGAGGGTTAAGTAAATGTGCCAGCAGAAAGTTAGACTTTAACTTGTCTGTTTGTTTCAATTGAATCTTGTCTACCGTAGTTTATATGAAATCTAAATCAACTAATCTCGATACAAATGTTTGATGTACTTTTATGATTTTCTCAATAAAAGGTTCATCTCCTGGTGAGTCAACATAAGTTGACGTTTCTCGTGAAATTACATTTTGTCTGGTCACATTTAATTGGTTTAAATCCAAAAAAGAGTGAACTCGTTAGAAATGTGGGTCAGTTACAATCTGCTCCAACTTTCATTTGGAATATGGTAAAGTCAGTAAACGACAAAGAACCTAAACTCCTACACTACTTACAAAAAGAAAGGAGACACAAGGAAAACTAGACTTGGTTTGAGTAATACATATTACTCAGTTGAGGTTGGAGTGAGAACTGCTTAATGGATGAGGGCTGATGAGGAAATGAGAAACAGCTGAGCTAAATAAAGCAGCGAGCGCCTCTGTGTGACCCCCACGCACCTCATGAGACAATCTGGAGACTTCTGATCATGGCCCAGTGAGACACAACCTCCAGAAACCAAACTGTGGGTGATTGGAGACAAAGAGAATTAACACAGATCAAATTGAGACAGCAATGAGACACTTTATGGCTGACTTGGGACAAACGTGCACGTCATCAGTGGGGATGTTGCACAATTGTTGCAGTATATTTTCAGTTACATGTGTACACAAACGTGTTGTAACTAATGACGGAATCAGTGTGATTTCAATTTAAAAAATGTAAATTATGAGAAATGTAAAAAAAAGTATATGTAAAATTATTTTTAAAGTATCTGCCTTCAGTATGAGTCTAGTCTCTAGTGAAATGCAAGTTGAACAAGATGCTGCCTCAGGTGGAGGGGTTTAAGTATCTCTGGGTTTTGTTCACAAGTGTGGAAAGAGCCAGTGGTGGAGAAAGTACTCAAATACTGTACTTAAGTAAAAGTACAAATAAACAGACAAAAATGTACTCTAGTAAAAGTAGAAGTACCATATTAATGTTTTTACTTAAGTAAAAGTAAATAAGTACTTGCTTTTAAAAATATGTTAAGTATTAAAGTAAAAGTACTTGCTGAATGTATTACCTAATGCAATGCTCTACAAAATCATTAAGTGTGCATACTGTATATATATTTTATGTAATACAGTAATAGTGTTGAGTCATTTTAATGAACACTGCTGCAGATAATACATGTTTTTATTGTGTTTACTCTGTGACACAGTTCACACTTGGACTTGTGATTCTGTGCGTCAGAATTTCAGGGATGACATGCCGAGTTAAATGTCATTAATTAAAATAAGAAAGAGGAATGATTATACATTTGAAAGTTTTTATTTAACACAAAACACATCCAATGTGTCATTTTAACTGCAGTAAAAACATTAAAGTAAAAGTTGTCTGCCTGAAAAAAGAAGCATTAGACCTAACAAAGGAACAGACTCTGGTCACTTCAACTCCAGTTTGTCATCAACTCTAGTTAAAATACTGTCTAGTCAACGTGTAATGGGTCAGTAGTGAACATTTTAATTTCCTGACACCATTTTCAAAACTTGGACCCAAGTGTTGAGACATTTGGAGACATCTTGTCACCTAACATCCCATGAACTGACACATTTTAATATTGCAGCAAGAATTTATTGTTCAAGTTCAGAAGAAGTTGATTTTCAAAGTTTTTTTTTAGTCCAGTCTGGCTCTTTAGGAAGAGAGAATCTGTCCTGCTGTAATGAACAGTCTGTACCACAGTCTTTGGGTGGTGTGTATCTTCAGGCTGAATCTCAGTGGTGGAATCCATTTTGTGTGTGTGTTAGTGGTGCTGTGGGTGCTCCCAGCTCAATGACATATACACTAGAATATACTTCATTGGTCCAGCTCTTCTTGAAGTTGGGTCTAATGTTACCTGTCCACTTTGCAGTGATTCAATGGACCAACTCCCCTCTCAACATCAGTTACTTTCAAACTACTGACAAATCAAAAAGCTGCAACATGAATGTAACTTGTAACTCAACACATTGTAGAAATGTAGTATAGTAGAAAGTACAGATACTTCATGTAAAATGTAGTGGAGTAAAAGTACCCACATTTAATTCTACTTAAGTAAAGTACAGATACATGAAAAATGCACTTAAGTACAGTAACAAAGTATTTGTACTTAGTTACATCCCACCACTGGAAAGAGCTGCTGCTCCTTCATATCCAGGAGCCACTTTAAGTGGTCTGATCGTCTGGTGAGGATGCCACCTGGACACCTTGGTGTTTCAGGCATGTCCAACTGGGAGCAGACACCAGGAAAACCCAGGACTCACTGGAGAGTCTATTGCCTCTTTTCCACCGCTCGGCTCGGCTCGGGTTGGATCGGCTCAGGTCGGCTCAGTTCGGGTCGGGTCACATCTATGTTCTGTTTCCACAGCTTTTTTGTACCCCTTCTGTGGGCGGGGTCCAGAATCCTACTCGTCCAGAAACTGTTTTTTTTTTTAAACAACACAGTGTGATCACAACATGTTCATATACGAAATGTATCCTGTTGGAGTTATTTGAAATAAAATTCAATGTTTTATAGACATAAAGACACCTCCATTAATTTTCTCCCTTCTACTTTGTATCACATATTATCAATTCTATCAAAAACCACATAACTGATATTTTTCAAAAAAATCTAGTGTGATCACAACATGTTCATATACGAAATGTATCCTGTTGGAGTTATTTGAAATAAAATTCAATGTTTTATAGACATAAAGACACCTCCATTAATTTTCTCCCTTCTACTTTGTATCACATATTATCAATTCTATCAAAAACCACATAACTGATATTTTTCAAAAAAATCTAGTGTGATCACAACATGTTCATATACGAAATGTATCCTGTTGGAGTTATTTGAAATAAAATTCAATGTTTTATAGACATAAAGACACCTCCATTAATTTTCTCCCTTCTACTTTGTATCACATATTATCAATTCTATCAAAAACCACATAACTGATATTTTTCAAAAAAATCTAGTGTGATCACAACATGTTCATATACGAAATGTATCCTGTTGGAGTTATTTGAAATAAAATTCAATGTTTTATAGACATAAAGACACCTCCATTAATTTTCTCCCTTCTACTTTGTATCACATATTATCAATTCTATCAAAAACCACATAGCTGATATTTTTCAAAAAAATCTAGTGTGATCACAACATGTTCATATACGAAATGTATCCTGTTGGAGTTATTTGAAATAAAATTCGAATTTTTATAATTTATTTTCGTTGTGCAAGCACAGGTTTTTGGAAAAAGTCAAAGCGAAACTACTTTAAATGCAGCATATTTGACCACTACGTGACAATATTAAAGCGTGGTTAAGCTCAGGAGCCCTCGTACTATAAAGTCAGCTATGAAATATATTTTATATCTGTTCATTGAGCTACATTTAAAGACATAAAGCCGCCCGCGCGCCGCGTGTTGCTCGTGGCGAAACTACTTTTTAAAATCGTGCAGTTTTGAGCAGTACGTGATTTTATTAAGGACACGTTCAGCTGAAGACCCATCTTTGCTATAAATTTAAAAAATAATAATTGTTTTTACCGTGTTTATCATGTAAGTCCTGCAGTGATCGCGTCCCTCTCTTCCGTGAAAACAGCTCGTGTCTCCTCCTCCCTCCTTCCGGAGCGGGTCAGCTCGCCTCAGTACCCCAATGAAACCAGCCCGAAAATCTCGAGAAATCTCGCGCGGTTCAGCACGGAATATCCGGTGGAAAAGGATGAAAGGGGGTCTCTGCGACGCACATATGACGTAACATCCGACCCGAGCCGACCGGTGGAAAAGGGGCATATGTCTCACGCCTTGGAGTCCTCCCAGAAGAGCTGGAAGAGGTGGCTGTGGAAAGAGATGTCTGGACCTCCCTACTCAAGTTGCTGCCCCCAAAACCTGATTCCAAGAACAAGAGAATGATGATGGACGGATGAAAAAAAAAAAAAAAGATCTGCGCAGGTTTATGCAAATTCTGTTTCTTGTCAAAGAAGAAAAGTTGCATCAAATCTAAATGATTTCATCTTTCTGTTAAAATCCACAGTCTGGGGTATATTTGCTGTGATGCTTTCAAAGACCGTTCCTCCGTGCACACAGAATCTGGATGCTGCTGCAGTCTGAGGCTGACGGCTCGCACACAGAATCTGGATGCTGCTGCAGTCTGAGGCTGACGGCTCTTAATTTAAGGCTCGCTGCTGCACTCAGCTGCCTGCACAGGATTTTCTAATTAGAGCTGGCGACTGGGCTTCAGCTTCGCCTTGCAATAAATCACAAAGCCTCTCAGGTGCATTCTCTTCAGCGCTGCTCCGTGGCGTTTCACTATCAGCATTCTGATGGAGCTCCCCCGATATTTTTCTCCAGGAGAAAGAAGAAAATAGAAACGCTGGGAGAATCTGTGGCTGTGAAACCAGTTCATGTTTAACTCCAACACCAATGAAAGGCTTTAAACTGGTAAAAATGCAAACTCCTGCAAATTAGATGGTTTTCTTTATTCGCAGTGAATATGAAAAAGTAATAACACATTAAGCGTAAAAGCAGCCGGTTCTTGCTCTTGTTTATGTATTCAGTAGTTTATTGTCCCCCCGTTGCACATCTAAGAGAGCAATTGGAAATACCCTCCATCCGTTCATCTTGTGAGATTCATAACTTGAAAAAGAAATGAGGTGCAGACTTCCAGGTTAGTGTGTGGCTGCATCTTAGGCCAAGAAAGTTACAAAACTTTCGTTGCTAAATCAAAATCCTAGATGTCCACCACAATTAGTTAATTCAACCTTTATTTACACAGATAAATCACACGGAGCCTCGAAGACTCATTTACAAGTGAGATCTGTTGGACAGACAATAAAAGTGGTGAAAATGACAACGTGAAAAGGATTTGGAGGCAAAAAAATCCACATTGAGAGGAGCCAGTTGATGTGGTTCAGGCATCTTGTAATGATGCCTCCTGGACGCCTCCCTAGGGAGGTGCATTGGGCATGTCCGACTGAGAGGAGACCCCAGGGAAAACCCAGGACATGTTGGAGAGACTACGCTTCTCTGTTGGCCTGGGAAAGCCTTGGAGTCTACCCAGAAGAGCTGGAAAAGGTGGCTGTGGAAAGAGATGTCTGGGCTTCTCTCCTCAAGCTGCTGCTTGCCCCGCGATCCAACTTCGGAACAAGCGGAAGATAATGGATGGATGAAAAAAATTCCTAACAGACTCTCATTCCTTGGCCGAGGAAAGAGAGCCAGAAATTGAAAAAACACTGCGCACATAAGCACAGAGTGACGCAGACTTTCCGCAGGGGAGGGGTGACAACAAGGGCGGTGAGCGTGTCCAAGGACTGTAGGAGTTGTGGTTTTGTCCTTAAGTGTTGTGTCCATGTCGGTGTTTCCCTGATCCGCTATGTCTCTATAGGATTTGTGTTTCTTTGATGTCTAGCCAGCAGGTCCCCGGTTCAAATCCTGGTCCGGATGCCTTTCTGGGTGGAGTCTGCATGTTCTCTTCGTGCATGTGTGGGTTTTCGCCGGGTTCTCCGGTTTCCTCCCATAGACCAAAAACATGCATGTTAGGCTGATTGGTAACTCAGTTGTCCCTAGGTTTGAGTGAGAGAGTGAAGGGTTGTTTGTCTCTATGTGTCCCAGTGATGGACTTGCAACCTGTCCAGGGTGTACCCCGCCCCTCGCACAGTGATTGATGGACATGGGCACCGGTGACCCC
>JBBPBX010044610.1:0-16074 GCA_038048925.1 Garcialebias charrua
AATGCGGAGGCTGTAAACGGCCAAAAAGGGGTGAAAATTTGGTCATCGTTCCAAAATGGCCGCCTTACCATTTATTGTACAACATTGGTGCCAGAGGGTTTTCTGTGCATCTTGGTGAGTTGGACAAGTGTACCAAATTTCATGATTCTACGTCAAACTAAGGTCAATGCGGAGGGTATTTTGAAAATTTCTAGGGGGCGCTCTTGAGCCGTTTCTGTGGCGATTTTTGCCACGCCCCCAAAATACGTAATTTTTCACCAGTCCTGACGAGTCCGCCAAATTTGGTGAGTTTTCGTATATGATAAAGCCTCCAAAAGGCCACTTCTTTGGGGGGAATAAAAATAAAAATAATAATAAACACTACAGTTACAATAGGTCCTTGCAGCGCTTCGCTGCTTCGGGCCTAATTATGTGTTATGCAAAGTGGTGAATAAACTAGTGTAGTGCCTGAAAGTTGTAACACAATCATTGGGCTGGTTTCTGGATGGAATAATTTCAAAATGTGGAATGGAGCAAAGGCGGCATCTCTTGCATCTTTTGCTATTACACTCAAAATATGATGCTGTAATCGCTAATTACCTGATGTTAGTTTCCCATTACAGTATTCACTGCAATTAGCTTTTCCTTGGTGGTCACCTTGTAATTCTGTGCTTTGATGACCTTTTATTTCCATCAACTCCAAGGATGTTGGCAGGTGTTGTCGAGCTCACTGCTTTTATATGGAAATTGCTTTGCGCCCATTTACATGGGAAACCATGTTTTGCATCATTTTAAAACCTTGGGTGAGTGCTAAACCTCTAAACACATAACAATCATCTAACACAAATGCCCTTCCCCTCATTGTCAAATGAATAATTAAGTTGTCGTGTAATCGCCTCAGCATGCTGGTGGTTTTAGATATTTTCCCATTTAAATATTGTTATTCCATGGTGCCTCACCATGATCTGCATTGTGTTGAAAAGGGTTTTAAGACATTGTCAGAAAGGTTGATTGGCTTTTGGAAACATTATGCTTGCACTGTTGTTTCTGCACCATCTTTAATATTTAGGCCTTCAGCAGTGGCATGTATACTGTACAGCTAATCCACGCTATATGCATGCCATCACCGAGAATTGCCATGTGTGTTGACTGTGGTGTCATAGAGTATAACGCAGAGTGACTTAATGAAGCCATAAGCCTTAATGTGTGTTCACTAATGTTGTGGTCTGAGTAGGGGCAAACAGTAGTCATGAGTGCCCAGCTGATACAAATTTACATGTAGGAATGATGTTCTCAAATGAATGCATGCACGCACACGCACACACACATGAAGAACTAACAAGTGCCAAAGGATTTTCATTTCACTCTAGCCAACATCCAGTAAAAGCATCAGATTCTTATGATGGCTTAAAATTAGGTAAATGCAATGTATGTTCAGTACCAAGTAGAAAATGATCCACGCCATTAACAAATCTTACAACAAAATCTAAAAGCAGAGTATAAAAACTCAGTCGTCCCTCGCTATATCACAGTTCACTTATTGCGGCTTCTAATTTCTAATTCTGTATCGTGGGATTTTAAATTCCTGCTCTGTGCACAAACTGTAAGCCTAAGAGTGGGAAAGGTTTGTAGGAGTGTGAGATGGGTTTATAAAGCCTTAAAATATAAATGAACAATAAAATAAATATAACGCCGCTACTTCACATTTTTCACCCATCGCAGAGGTCTCTGGAACGTAACCCCCCAGATAGGTAAGGGATCACTGTAGTCTGTCAAACTATTTTTTTATCTGCAAAATCTGAAGTAATCACATTTCACGTTGAAGCAATGTTACTTCAAGATCGCCAAAAAAGTTTTTGTTTATTTACAACTTTTTCAGCTCTTGTCATTGTCATTACCACCACCAAAAGGGGAAGGCAAAGCAACATTGTTTTTGTGCATGTGTATGTGCATGTGTGTGCACATGTTTGTTTGTCTCTACTACAAAACATGTCCTGAATCCCCAAACCGTTGTTAATTAAACTTTCAGTAAGTTGTCATCAGGTAGACTATTGTAAATTAAACATGATTCAAGATGGCCGGCATAGCATAAGCAATTTGATCTAACACAAAAATTGTTACAACTCTAACACGTTTTTAAAACATTGTGCTACCTGAGACTAATCCCCAGTTTATACCGAGTACTAACTGATCCCACAAGTTCTCTTTAAATTTTTTTGCCATTATCTCTTAGAAGGACCTCTTTGTTTGTTAGCAAAATATATCATGAATCACTAAATATATTTTAAGCAAACTTTCAGGAAGTAATCACTGGAAAACATCAATTTATGTATAACTTTTGCATTAAAGCCAGTGTGGACCAAGCTTTAGCTATTGGACAGATGGCATGAATTGTAACTTTAGTATACCTGTGTGTACAAACAAGTTCATGATCAACTCAATGACTGCAACGTTCTCAGGTCTTGTATTTGCTGCAAACAAGGCCAAATTTAATTTAACATCTTACCCTATCCCTAACATAGTTATCACCCTCCTTTGTCCTATTGCTGTATCCTTCCTTTCTTTTTTCTTGTATGTAATTGTATAGTTCTTACATGAATGAGACTCTGGCCTGGTGTTGTATGCACTAAATAAAAGTGTGCAAGTACTGTGTTTCATCTCAAGTGTAACAATGTAATCTGTTCTGCTAGGGCGGTCTCTTCTCCTCCAATAGCTCCATTTGTTGGTCTCGGCTCTCTATGTTGACAGATGATAGCTTGAAGTCGTCTCCTGTTTGCCAGCTCTATGTGTCACTTTCAAGTCCCATTAGCCACTGGGACATACTGGAACATCCTCCAAACTACATTAACACTGTGCTTGCTCCTGCAGTCTAACCTTAAAAATGTGCTATTTCCTTATCACTTTACCATCAAATTTCCATTCTGTACTTTTAGGTCTTTGCAGTGAAATAAACTTTGTTTTACCTTTTTTACAAGATTTTTTTTAAAGTGTTGCTAAATATAGATTTTAAAATTATGCCATTCTTTCTTCCTTTCTTCCAGGTTCGAAGTACTGTCAACAGGATCAAGGAGAGGAGAAAAGCACTTAATTTCTCTGTATGTAATTTATTTTCTTATGAATGTGTTTATTTAAAGGAGAAATGTAATCAAATCTGAAAAAATCGATATAACAAGAATTTCATATAGTAAACAACACACATAAACATACTTAGTATGCTTTTTTCAAGTCAGTAGCTTAAAGAAATAGTTTTTTACATTTTTCCTGCTACATGCCGAAGTACAGTGATTTCTGTAGTAATTTTCTGGACGCACTTTTATGACACAATTAAGACCTCCTTTGCTATCTTACAATAACACTGAAGCTATAAACCCATCATTACTGTCCTCTTGTCTGTCATTTAAAATGGAAGCAGAAGACTTTTTTGAATCTGAAGGATATCACTTTAGTTTGTCAAAAACAGTTTGGTGATTTAGTGCATTAATGGGCATTTCTATCCTGGAAATACGAATAGCCGTGCGTTAGCCGCCGCATGCTAACGTTAGCATGCTAGCGCCGTATGCTAACGTTAGCATGCTAGCGCCGTATGCTAACGTGGAAGTGGGGGTGTTGAAAATGTCCTGAAACAGTTACCAATGTCTTGTTAAGCTCTGTCTTCCCCAGAACATAGTAGGATCTAAAATGATTTTTAAAGATGAAGGAGCAAGTTGAAACATGCTGTCTCCCTCCTTGCTAGCAGGCTCCATTGGGAGCTGCCTGGCTAACTAACTACGGTGGCCCTACACGGCCAAAATTCTACAGCGGCCTAATGCACAGGAGCGGTAAAAATACAATATAAAATTTTAAAAAAGTTTTAAAATCGATTTTGGGGCTTTTAGAATAGATTCTGAATCGCCAGGACTAAGAATCTTGATTCTTTAAAAAATAGATTTTTTTTGCTGCATCCATAATTGCTACACACTGAAACCTTTTTGTCCACAACTAAAACACACACTAATATTACTGTATGAGGGACAACTAGTTGCACTGCCTACGTCATATTCAGGGGACGGAGAGCAGGCAGGAGGAGGGGGGTCAAAAACACCAGATGAGAATTTTTTCACTTTGCAAAGTCTAAATTTGAGTTAGGATGACATTTTTGACTTGTGAAAATTTCTCAACAAGCTTATTTTATGCTTTTCATTAGACTACTATTAGCTTAAAAACACTTTTCATTTCTCCTTTAAGGTCCATCCATATTCCTCTCATTCTCTCTCTTTGAGTCGTCTGTGTCTGAAAAACAAGTGGTGTGACCAACCCAATTTTCTTTAAAGATTTGGCTTCTCATAGGAGAAAAAAAATGCTACTCTGCCTGTTCCAATGAAAGCTGGCCTCAGAGCAGCATCTGATAGCCTCTTACTAGTTGACAGTCTATGTTAGATGCCCTTATAGATCAAACATAGACCCTCTAATAGCCCCCACACCACACTACCCCTTTCTCACTCTCCCAGCACCTTCATCCCAGCAATGTCAAGCTCTGCAGCAGGTTACAAGTTTCTAATCCAGGACAAGCTGTCCCTTGACATTAAAGTGTCAGGACAGTATTTATATCTTGTTGGACGTTGCTGTTTAGGTGAAACTGTGAAATGCCGCGCGCGCGCGCGCGCGTGTGTGTGTGTGTATTTGTGTATGTACAGAAAAATAACTGCTTACAAAATGCTTTATAGAAGTATTTAAAGATCTAGCTTATGCAAACACGTATCACATACAAACATTTAATTATTAATCTTAGCACCTTAATAAACACACACTCTGCCAAAACCACAAATGCACCTTGTTATGTGGTTTCACACCTTATGGTCAGAAATACTTGGTCTTGCCTTTCCTTCTGGATTTTGACTTGCACATATGTATTTTATCCATTCCTCAAAGCCACTTAGCTCAGGAAAGATTTTTAAAATCAGTGTGTCTTACAATTTTTGTTTTAACTCTACTATGAGTTGGATATGGTGACTGAGAGGAAATTAAGTTAAAAAAAAAGAAAAAAAAGGGAATTGTGTGCATGTGTATGTGACATGTGGGGTAAGGCGGGTGTATGAACACGGGGGCCTGCCACCAGGTGCGCTCTGATATATTGGCTCCTCATGTTATCAGTGAGGGACCCCCATCTAGCGTCATTTTTACTGCTTCTTTTCCCCTCCCGTGGTGGCAATTTTCCAATCTTACCAGGTTGTGCTGCCAGAATACGTTCTTTTAGCCATCACTGGTGCCTGATGGGTTTTAGCTAATGCTATTTTGTGTCATAAATCCTGCTTGAAATACTGAATGTGCCTGTCCTTTGGTTTGAGAGGAGACATTTGGCTTTAGATTACTGCACATTCTCCTATCTACTGTCTTGTTGTAAAACATCAGATTTGGTATTGTGCAATTTCCAGTGAGTAGGTAAAGAGGCTTTGATGGTAATACTACATATGGGGCCATTTAAAGATGAATATCACTTGTTGGGGATAAAGGCGTTTATGGGTTGTAATATGTGCCAATGAACGTAACCATATAAATCAATGAAACTTTGATTTAGTAGGTATTTAAATGAAAATACAATTTGGAACCAATTTTTCCCCCCCTTATCAGCATTAGACGTAGTAAAAACTAAACCTTATACTGTGTATAGCATATATTCTAGTATTTCTAGGACTATAATACTGTATGTGATTAGGCTTTTCTGCCGAGTAAAGCAGATTGGTACCACTTCATTTAAGCAACTACTGTATATTTCGGCATAAAAATACAATAAGTTTAAAATCAGAGTCTGCAATTTAACCTCCATAATATTGGTATTTTTTTACAGCAACGTAACAAGTAACCTTGACGGTATCTTATATAAATTCTACCAAACCTAATCGCCAACTGTCCTGTCTTTAATTCCACACCACTGTTGACCTCTTCAGACCCCTTTCTTATTGTCGCTCTCTACACCAACATGGATTTCACACACAATTTATTTTTTTTAACCCCTCTGGTGTATGGTTATATATGTACTCATATTTACACACTTTTAGCAGTGCTGTCTCCCTGTATGATACTACATACCTTCTGACCTTCCCTGACCCCCCTCTCATTCACACACAGCTAGATTGCTTTGTGAAATAAAGCTGTCAGTTGCAGAGTTCAAATAAAAAACACCCCTCTAACCTCTTCCTACCCCTTTGTCAGTACTTCATGTCTCTGACATCACTGAAGTACTGATATAAATGAGAAGTAAATTTGATTTTTTTATTTATTTAACAAGCTATAAAAAAAATTCATACAGAAATCGTTTGTATTTAATAAGTTAGAATAACATTGTTTTTAATGATTAAAAAGAAAAAAACCTAAAGCGACTAAAAGTGTCTTTCCAGCATTTTTCTTAGTTTCTCTGTAAAATTCCTACATTGCCAGGCCTGCCAACTGGAAGAATTCACCTTATCATGTAGCTGTATGTGAGCAGAGTTTGCATCTTGGCAGTTGTGTTTGTGTTAAATGCACTGAAGTTGGAGATCAACAGTTCACTAAAGATGACTATCAGGCAATGCTCTCCTGTTTGCCATATGACATTTTCCTGCCTGTGGACGTACATGTAAGAAGATGTGGAGCCTGTTAATGCCCACTTAATCCATCTGGGAACGATGCAAGCAAATGTTTATTTATTTTATATTTATTTTTTGTGACATTTGTTTTAAATTGCCTCAAAGATGTGCACGCTAGTTCAAAACAAACACATCTCTGAATCAAATTTACACATCAGCTGTTCATTCTTCACGTTGTAGCAACTGATAAAGCCGTCAGCACATTTGTTTGTTAGGAATCTGAAAAAAATTGTTAATTTCACATTGGGTTTCTGTACAACGAAGCTTTAGGGCCACGCTAAGAAAAATAAATAAAATAAAAGCCATAAAATAAAGAGAATAAAGTTATAATATTGCGAGAATAAAGTCAAATAAAGTCAATATTACAAGAAAAAAGTCATACAAGACTTTTTTTTAACAGCTGTCATATTTTTTTCTTTCCACGAGTCAGATCCACAACGCGACCTGTCAATCAATCCAGTAGGCGTGTCAGCAAATGAACAATCCAAAGCTAAATGAGTCGTAATACAAAGTTGTATCCGAACTATGACACGACAAAGCATGGTTTACCACATTTTAACTGTGGTAAAATGAAGAATGTTGAGCATATTGTTAAGTTATACTTTAGTATTGGTTTTACAAATAAGGCGATAATTAATCTGTCAGCATATCAGAATCAGATTATTATCAGTATCAGGACTTTGAACCTGCTTATCAATCAATCAATCAATTTTATGTATAAAACACCCTTCATACTAAAAGCAGCTCAAAGTGCTGTACAGAATTATAAAACAATAAACTCACAAAATTAAAGCAAACGACACACACAAAATAAATAAATAAATTAATTAATTAATTAATTAAATAGTATGGAAAATGTATAGATTGAACAGAGATGAACCAGTTCATGAAATGCAGTTAAAAAGATGGGTCTTGAGCCTGCTCTTAAAAACAACAACATTATAGACGCTGATGGGCTGTAGCGCAGCTCTCTGCAGGTATAGAGCATTTAGCTTCAGATTGGTCATTTGCTGACACGCCTACTGGATTGATTGACAGGTCGCGTCATGGATCCAACTCGTGGGGGGCAAAAAAGTCTTGTTCGACTTTATTCTCGGAATATTAAGACTTTATTTGACTTTATTCTTGTAATTACAGTATATTATTTTATTCTCGTAATTTTATGGCTTTAAATTTATTTTTCTTAGCGTGGCTCTAAAGTCTGTTGTACTTTCCAAGATTGGAATTTTGGTTTAAAAAAACAAACAAACTGGGTTTAACAACAGCACAGTCAATTTTTATACACACTTCAAACTCACACAGGACAACATGTAAACTACTACAGTAAAAAAAAAAAGCCTAAGTACTATTTCACAACAGCTGACAGTGTCATGTAATTTCTTCTAGAATTGTGCCAGCTCCCGACCATCCAGCTCAGTCACCAATTCCCGTCCTGCAAGTTTGCCACTTGAGACAACCCCAAGTCAGGAGGAGGAGGAAGCATACCCAAGCAGTAACACGCCGTGCCTCAAACGAGAGGAGGAGGAGAGCCGAGGTTAGCGGCCACATTAATACCTACCTGACCGTTATTACACAAGTCAGCCTTTTGTTTGCAACATATTAACAGTGTGGAGGCAGTATTGTTTTGATTTATTTAACATACAGTTTTCACTCATATTAACATCAACTTTTGCAGCAATAACTATTATTATTATATCCCTTAAGTCAATTCTGCATCTTAAAAATGTCAAGTCATCTTCGTCAAATTTTCAGTTCAATCAAATTAATAGAAAAGGAACAATTGTGTCAAAGTGTTCGTTAAATATGTATTTCTACCTTTTTTTTTTTGGCTGAGTTTAAGGCATTCAATCTCTTGTCACATCTGCCAGATGTTCAGGTAAGGATGTTAGTAAATACAGTACTGTACTTTGTTTATGGAATAATGGTGTATTGAATGTAAGGAATTAATTTCTATTGAAGAACCAGACACTTTACTTCTACTAAAGGAGAAGTGGGGAGTGGTGGCACAGATGTTAAAGAAGGTGGGCCTGTTATTGGAAGGTTGTCTGTTCGACTCCCCTGACGGACAACATTAAAATGTGAGTGGAAAAGGTGAGACACTCACACCTGCCTCCACTCACATTTGCCTCACTCTCGGCCCTTGGGCAAGGCCCTTAACCACACCATCTGCACCCAAACATGTTTCTCTTGAAAATGAGTCCTCATGACTCAATGAGACTACTTGTATAAATAAAGGTAAAAAATAAAAAATATAAAAGATTTAAACACTCAAAACGTAAATGTGAATTATTAGTTAAATATTTTTACTGTCTCAAACCAAATTAAGTTTTTATTTTAGTTTTGTATTTGACACGTTTAAACTCAGAGATGACAGTAGGTCACAATATATCTTGCTAATTTAATTACTATACTATCCTTGCATCCTAAATTGCACAGCCAGTAAAAACAAACCAGAATCTTGCAGGTTTCAGTGGGTTAATACATTTTGATTGTTTCTGAATAAAATGATCATACCCATCTGTTTCCCACTGGCATATCAAAAAAGCATTGATCCAAGATATTCCAAAACTAGAGAGTAGTGTCTGGCCTGTTGAGTGTAATCAGACATAAGAGGTCCACTCTTCAACTCTAACACTAACCAGACTCCCTGGATTCGGTACAGATACCTGACCCAGGCTGTGCTCTGCAGAGTTAAACATCATTTCACTGTGGTAAAAAGTGATGGTACTAGTTTCAAAGAAGGGCAATAAAGAGGGAGAAGTTCATTCCTGCTTTCATTTTGTAATTTAAAACCAGTCACTTTTATTTTGGAGTGGTTTGGGACTTTCCTTGTGCAGTTTACTTGTAATACACGTTTTACTTAAAATACTTTGAACATTTTCACATAGATCAGGGGTGTCAAACTCTCTTACAAAAGGGGGCCAACATTAAAACATTTTTTTAAACTAAGGGTCAGTTTCAGAATCTACATTAACTAAAGTTAGGTACCCAACATCTTTTCTTGGTTGCAGGTTCCTCAATAAGAGTTTGTTTGGTCTCATTTGATGTACCGGTACTCTGTTGCACATTTGACATCTTAATCAAAGATGACTGGAAAAAAAAGTGATAAAAGTATTTTACATTTAAAACATCATCTTGGAGGCCAGATAAGATGTCAACGAGGGCCACATTTGGCCCCCGGGCCTTGAGTTTGTCACATATGATGTAGATTTTAATAACTGAGAATTTTGTGTTCTAGTCAGATCTGAAAGTCAAGATCACGTGTAACGATTAAGTTTAGATATAACATTACTTTTGGAAAATCTTTGTATATTTTGTACATTCATAGCTGATTAGAGATGTTTTGAAAGGTAAAGGATTAACCTGCTCAGTAGTAGACATGTTATCAGAATGTCATGGCTACTTGGTCTTTTTAGAGTTGTATTTGTTGTAAAAGTAATTACCGGTACATTATAACAAATCCTAATACCAGCAAAATAATTGGATACAAAGGTTCAATCTCTAAAAAAAAAATCCATGTATTTCTTTATCTTAGTATTTGGACATCTGCCCATCCTGTTATGGCGATAACTCTTACAGCTTCTTGAAATGATTTTGACATATTGTGAAAGTTGTGGTAGAAAAATAAACATGTTTGAAATTATTATTTTTATCATCCCTTTGATTTAAATAATTCATAATAAAAACAACCAGCTAAATATGACTCAACATAATGTGTCTACAGTCTGCAAATGTGATGAGGTAATGGTTTATGACTTGTATAATGATATTCACATTTGTAAAGTACATGTGCTGCTGTGTGTTATTGCCTCCTATTGCTGCTCTGAGCACCTCTCAAACTGATTTACAACATTTCCTTCACAAGTGATTTGCATGATTCTCAGCGTTATTACTGTCTCTTCCACTCAATCTGTGCACAGTTGTTAAATCAGTCCCTATGGCGCATTTACATGCTGAGCCGTCAGTGCAACCACACGTTCAACGGAGCAGCAAAAATAATGTTTCTGATTGAACACAAATGCAGAAGTAATCACTCGTCAGATGATATTAGTTTGCCCATTTGCTGCTCCTTTGGTTTGCTTGTTCCTCAGCGCTACATCATGCAAACACATCCGGCTTTATTAAGTGCTGAGACTTAGGATGGTGGCGCCTACTAATACATTAAACTGCTGTTACATGCAACAGGTAAAACACACAGTGCAGTACAAATAACCATCATGTCAATCCCTATTGCAACACCACATTTTTATCATTACCAGTTTGTGACACCGTTGCTCCAATTATTAATTATAATTTTATTTTGACACAATAATACATTTTATTTTTGCAACAACAAAAAGTTGTAATATATAATGACAATAGACTCCACATAAAGCCAACATTATTTGTTGCTTTGTGGATGGAAAGAGCATTATTTTTTTCTATTTTTCCTGTTTGTTCCACTTGGTTGGCACAATCATTCATTGCAGTTTTATGTTCAGGGTACGAGGGGTGATTTTGAACAAAGGAAGGGACATATTTGCTGTGAGCTAAAGAGAAGGACGTGTGCATAAAGAGGAGTAGGAGGTGAAGTGTAGTATTGAAAGGGTTGTGTGGGTGTTTATGTGAATGAGTGTTGCGTTTCTGATGAGAAGAAGCCCAAACAGTGACTGAGTTGAAGGTTGCAAGCCCTTTTAAACAGTAATGATACACTCGGTCAACAGTGTTGCATCATGTCATTTCTTGCTTTGTTAAATCTGCTTAATCCACAACCAACGACAGCAAATGAGTCATATTTCTTGTATATTTCAATCACAGTTCCAGAGATCACAGCGTTTATCTCTGACCTCTTGAGCTTTAAAGACTACTGGAATGGATTTTTCATACATTTTGTTTTGTTACCTTTAAAATTATGTTTCATGTTCAGTTTATGTCATATAGTGCCTATAAAAAGTATCCACTCCCTTGGATGTGTTATGCTTCTGTTGTCATGAATATGTCATGGTCAGAATAAAATGGTGTTTTTGATATAAAAAATAATAATCACAAAAACTTTCACTGTCAAAGTTAAATCAATTTTCTATAGAGTCAGACCACTTAAATGGAAATGTGTAATGTAAAATAAGTGATTGCATCAGTTTTAACGTTGTTTAAAATCAACTTACAGAATTAAATATGGAAAAGTACAAGTCAGGCAAGGATACAAAAAGGTTTTCCAAAGCCCGAAACAGCTCCAGGAGTTCTGTGTAACCCATCATTAAGAAATAGAAGAAATATGGAACATGTGTAAATCTACCAAGAGCTTGTTGTCTTCATGAACTCTGTGACAATAGTGACAGAGGCCACCATCACACCTGCAACCACTCAGAAGCATGGATAAGCTTAAGCAGGTGAGGTGGAAGAGACTGTGCATACAGCCACTGTTGATCAGGTTTTTTCATCAGTCTAAGCTTTATGAGTTAGTGGCAAAGAGAAATCCACTGTGGAAGAAACTCATAAAATTGTGACTGGAGCTGGCTGTAGAAAAGCATTTGACCATGGAGTCTTCCACATACCATTTGACAAACTAATTGAGATTTAATGAGTTTTCTTCAACAGCAGCTTTCTCTGCCATGAACCCATAAAGCTTAGACTGGTAAAAAACTTGGGCAAAAGTTGTTCTATGCATAAAAAAATGCTTATTTATATTAACCATGGTTGATTTATGACATTAACAAAAACATATAACATCCTAGGGGGTGAGTACTTTTTACAAACACTGTACAGTAATGACTTTGACTTAATGCTTATAAAGACCATTTAACAATGTCACACATGACTTTAAAGTTTTGTGTTTTAGTTCAGTTTCTGAGCATCTATGAAATTTGTAGAGTACACTTTTTCCTATTGTTTGGTTTTAAATGTTTTCATTCATTCATTCAACCTTTATTTAAACAGATAAGTCACATTGAGCCTCGAAGACTCATTTACAATTGAGATCTGTTGGACGGACAATAAAATTGGTGAAAAATGACACATAGGGTTTGGAGACAAAAAAATCCTAACGCATTTTTGACCTCTGAAGGTCAAAAATGTGGTAATGAAAAAAATCTCACGCACAAGCACATAATGACACTGAGATTACGCAGAGGGTGGGGGAGGGGGACTCAAATAATAAATACAAATACAGTACTGTATTCTGTTTGTATCTAGATTACCATTTGCCTTTAATTAAATAAAGTCTACTATTCAGTCCAGACTTGCGATGTAATTCATGATCAGTGACTTATGAACCACGTCTGCACATTGCGGACATCTGATAGCATTTCCCTTCTTTACATACTCACATGTGTTCCTCAGCATCTCTGGAAATTTGGGGCCTTGAAGATAAGAGAACTGTTTAGTGGTTTATAGCATGCATCGTTCACAGGTTACACACAGATGTCTGTGTTTGTCTCCTATTTAATTTTCTATCTACTGTCGTGCATATTTAGATCAAATCATTAACATGGAACTTGATTGACTGCTTATTGTTTTGTGTTATTTGTTTAGTTTAGTTTTTAATCCCCAGAAACTGTTGGAAAAGTGTGTTTGTATTAGTTAAAACTTTATTCAGCAGGCCACCAATATTTTAGTACATACTTAAGCTTGTGAGTAGGAAAATTTGTTCCACTGGGAACTGACATCACCTTGGTAATTATTGTTGCAGAATCCTAGACCTCAGAGGTGAGGTGTGCATATGGTTTTGTCTGTGTGACACCGAGGAATTTGGCATCTGAGAAGCAGCTTGTGTTTAGTGTCTAACTGATGCAAAGTGATGTGTACTAATTCTACATCTGCTCTAACCAAACAGGGCTTCAGAGTTCAGCCAAGTCCCAAGAAAAATTACTTCCTTACAACTTATCTTCCTCTGCCCTCACTGTGCATGACTTAAACTGTAGTTTCTCTGCATCCTTCTTGCTTTTTGATGCGATGGACAACTAACTGGATCTGATTTTGTGTGTATGTGTAGGTAGACTGATATTTGACTTAGCTGTTTAAATGATGTGTGGCCCTGAAATGAGCTTTTGTCATGCGGTCTGAAGCTTTGAAGAGCTGATTGTAGCCTCACACTGTAAATACCCAAACAAACAGGCAGTGGTAAAATGTGCTATCAGTTTGCCATATGTTTACATTATTTCTTTCTCAACTTTCTTCCTGTCGGTCTCAGTATTGCATCTGATTTTGTATTTTTTTATTTACTCTAGCTTTTCTTGTATACATTCTTTTCTTTTTTTTTATTATTATCCCATCTGCTTCTCATTTCTTGTATTCCTAATATTGGTGAGTGATAAATGTAACATATATTATTTTATTGCTTAGTTTGATGGAGGATATTTATGTGGCAAGAATTAAGATTTTGAATCACTTGTTTATTGCATTGTCATTCATTGGAGACTTCCTCAAAACACTTTGTAAATCATTTGAAACACTTAAACAGCTACAATTCCTGCACTTGTATTGCAGACTGGCATTTTACATTCATCACACTCAGTGAAACAAATCCAAAGATGAAAAATTGAATCCATTTGGTTGTTCTTAAGTAGCTTTAAGCGTAACTGTTTATGCATATTTACCCAACCGCTACAAAGTGTGCCAGGCTTTACAAATTTGTTTTCCACAGCTGTTCTGCATAAAACACCACACTATCATGCACAAGTGAAAGTCTGGTGAAGGGAATCTATTCATAATTCAAAGAAACAGCTAGGCACAAGCTATACTGTTGTCAGATATAACAAATTGAGGAAGAAAACAGTAGAATTTGTATCTGCTTACAAAGGTTGACTACATTATACATACTGCAGGAGCCGCTGAGTGTAGGGTAATAGGATATATGATAGATGGCCAAGCCACATGTGCTTCCATCCCTCTGGGTTATTCATCTGTTTATCTGCTTATTTATTTATTCTTTCACCCAGAAAGACCCTCACAAACTCACGATTTGCTTAAGGTGCATAATACAGAGGGGAAGAAAAAACAACTTCAAGATATAGCCAGTATGAACATTGTACTGAGCATTTTAAAGTGTGCAAGTCCTCTGTTGTGCACCTGTCAGGTGTACTACTGCGTGCATGGATTGTCTTTAGTGGTGCTTGTGGTTTAAAGTAGCCAGCATTTCGCGCAAATCAATCCAGTTTAATTTATTATACAATTTCTCCATGGAAACTTTTTGAAACTCTAGAATACTGTATGTAAAGTATATATAATCAAAGTAATGTAAGTCATTAACACACTCACTGGAACACAAACACTTTTTATACAGGTGTGTAAACAGTATAAACCTTTTTGTATAAACATGTATTGCCTTCAATTTATTTATATACATTTATACGTAACCTATGTATTCTTTTTAAACAGAGATGTGCAAATGGCAAGAACATATGTAAAACAAAACATTAAGTCAAACCCACACATTGATGTGTGAAATATATTTTTGAATGATTGAGTTCAGTAATAGTCAGATGTAAAATTAAAAAAAAAGTCTACAGAGAATTGTTTGACACATGAGTTAACAGCCGCCACGTGTAATCTTCAGATAACTGCCTTTTATGTTTAACCCTGTCATTGCTCCACTATGAAGGGTGTCATTCAAGGACCTGCATGTGCTCTGAGACAGGTCACCTCCCCTGAGACAAGTGGGTTCACAGCTCCACTTCCCTGCCCCCATTCCAAATCTTTTCACCCCTTCTCCAAAATTAGTATTCTGTTCTGCATGTACTGTATATTATATCTTTAGTAAAGCTGAAGTATGCCTTATGTTGGTGTAAAAATACATCCACCTAATAATCCTTTTCAATCCTTATCTTGTTCTGAATGCATTTGCTGCAGGTGTGGTTGCCTTTTCAAACAAAACACGTATGAATCTTTTATTCAAGTGTTCTAACAGTATCAAAGCGCTCAACGCTCTTTCATCATACTGTTGCAGGCAGCACCTCTAAACCAATATCAGCACCTCCACCGCCTTTCCCAGAACATTTTTCCACCATCCTCTTCTCAATAGCCCATGGCAACGATGTAGCCAGCAGCTTATGACAGAGCAAAGTGGGGAAAAGGAAGAGAGGACGGCGTTAGGCTGTAGATCAGGGCAGTGAGGATGGCGGCGCGACCAGGAGGTGACAGGGGAATAACATCCCTTTCTCCTCAATCGACAGGGACCATAACTCCTGCCTCTCCAGGGACAGATTGAGAAAGGCAATAGCCCCAGGGGCTGTGAAGCAAGGATGCTTGGGAGAATTGAAAGTTAAAAGAAAAATGCAGTTTGCTAAGCCACTGCTGCTGATTGAGCCAGAAGCATGTTCATAACCACAGGAATTTTTCCTATTTCTTGTAATTTAAAAAGGTGTTACAGGGACCCGAGTGGAATACCGTCCAAGCTGATGATCAAACAGTAAATCTCCATGGGTTATTGTTGAATATTGCCCAACAGAATATTTTACAGTTAGTAATGCTGGTGAATAAGAAGCATTAAAAAAAAACATTATTTGAAATTTTAGAC